>JAQFXP010002306.1:0-15627 GCA_034693685.1 Belba bartosi
CACACTTACTCACTCACTCACTCTCTCTCTCTCTCTCTCTCCTGCTCTCTCTCTCTCTCTCTCTCTCTCTCATCTCAAATTAAATCAGAAATTTTGTATATATTTAGAAATTAAATTAATTTTTTATTCAAGAATTTTGTTTTCTATTTCATCTTTTTTTTTCTTAAATTTTTAATTTAAATTTTTTTGTGGTTTTTCTCTTAAATAAATTGGATTTTCTACATCAATATTAAAGTGGGTTTCATCTTTCATAAAATTCAAATTTATTTTTTGTATAACTTATTTATTAAACATTTTTTTCTCTCTCTCTTTTAATGCAAACCAATTTATTTTCAAAGTTCTTGTTCAAATATAAATATATGGTTAAGAAAATTTAATTATTTAGACAAAAATTCATATAAATTTATAAAATTATTTTTTGTTATTAATTATTTGAAACAAGAAAAAAATAATTTTTGATAAATTCATATTTTAAATTTAAATAATTAAAAAGATTATATGGATTTCAAATCAAATTTTGTTATAATATTCCGAAATAAAATAAAACTTTTAAAACGAAATATATTCAATAAACAAGATTAATTAGATTTAGACTTCGAAAACATTGTTTGTTTAATCAAATATTTTTCCTGTCTTTCGATGGCTTGAGTGGAGCAAAGATATGAATTGGCATTTTGTTTGAATAGTTTTTTCCTAACAAATTATATTTATTTAAAATATTAAATGTCTACTTCTATTATATTGTTTGAGTTTTGCTTACATTAGCTTCAATTTGAACTCAAACACCAATTTAACAGAAAATATCTGCAAAAGTGCTAATAATTCCAAATTATCGCAAAATTAGCATTTAACAGAATTTAATAATCAAGTACTATTATTCTGTATAAGTATATATGCAGTTATATTTCTAGATATATATTAAATTTAATGTATAAATAAGTTTTAAATAAAACTATTAAGTTTACCTTATATTAATTAATATTTTAATTTTTAAATTTAATTGCCAGTGTATTTAAAAAAATTTAATTTAAAATAATTTAAGTAGTTATGCAACTCTGTATTATTGCATTAGCAATTTAAATTGAATTTAAAATTTAACTTACTTTGGAAAGTAAAATATTATAGAGTTTTCACTTATAAAATTGTATTAAATTTTTCGAATCATTTTCTCAATTTGTGTGAAAAAGATCAAAAAATTTTGGATGAGTTAGCACTGGGAGCAAAAAAAAAAGATGATTGCTTTGAAGTGAAACCCAATTCAGTTTGCGTGCAATTCAGACATAAACGAAGAAATTATCCCATTTTTAGCTACAGTTTAGTAACTGTAAAAAACGTGTGAAAATAGCTATTGTAGTTTTCTTTTTCAACATGCTTAGGCCTTTGTTTTTAGTCTTAATATTGGCCACAACGACCTCAAGACCTATTGAAATAAGAAGCCAACTATTTTCGCCACATCCATCATCTGGTCTTAAATTGGAAAAGACTTCGAAAAAAAAGTTTTTTATATTTATATTCTTTCGGTTCAATACAGTTATGAAAACTAACTGAAAGAATGATAAGGATTATAGAATAGAATGATTGACATTTCAAATCTTTATGATTTTGCTTCAAATGTTATAAACTTTTTTATGTGTAATAATTGTCGAAATATATTCTTCAGACAAACCAACACAAAAAAAGTTGAAAATGTAGTATAACTTGAAAATAGATTCTTATTCTTAAATTCGATCAAAAATTTAAGTCAAGTAATACATCAAAAAAAATTTTTTTTTTGAAAATAATTGAAATGTTTTTCTTCGGAGATAAGAATTATTGAAATTTATTGAAATTTTATATTCAAATAGTATAATAAGTTTTGTTTTAAAATGTTTTTTAAATTAATATCTTTTTAAAATTAATTTGTTTATATTTCTTACTATTAAACCAAATATTCTGTTAATAATTGGATTATCAAAAAACAAATTGAATTTGTCTTTCATTTGTAATCTTCATTCGTGTAGAAAAACATTTGTTACAAACCTATAAAAAAAAATAATTTATTAGAAATTTAATCAATATTTTAATTTAAAAAAATAACAATATTGACAAGAAAATATAAGCAATTGTTAAAATTAAAATTTTATCTAGTCATCATTAAAAAAACGTATCTAGCTAAAACTTATTACAAAATACCATTAATTTATTCAAATTTTTGATAAAAAGCATTCCTAAGAGAGTATTATAAGTTAAATGAAGTAAAGAATAAAGAATTTGTGTTTTGAATCGATAAAGAAATAAAATGATTGACTGCGGCATCAAATTAATTTCAAATCCATTTTTAGACAATTTATACGTAGTTTTTCCGATCAATAAAATCAGAAAAATAGCAATACATGTAATGATCTAATTGTGAGTTAAATTCAGTAAATAGAAGAGTATTTTGTGAATTTAATAGAGATTAGGAGACAAACAATGTTTTTGTGTAATACATCAGTTGTAACGCTCTATCGATTCTGTTGTATAATTATAATTGAGAGATAAACACATTTTTAATCACTATATTTTGCAAAATTCACCCGAATTTATGGCTAATTAATTGAATTTTTACGGTTATTAAGCTTATATTGCAAATATAGTCACAAATTAAATACAATTTTCAATATATGCATAAAAATATTAATATATTTTACATTTCAAACTTGATTTCAAAATTGAATTAATGACATAAAAGTCGATTTGGAGGCAAATATTCGGATAAAAATTGAATAATTTATTATTGAATCAAATATTCAATTTTTTGCGTTAAGATTAATCATTGATTGCAAAGATTTCGGTGCAACAGATAACAGACATTCGTATATCTGTGCAAAACGACTGACTATTTTAATATTAGATTACATTACTATTATTGATGTTCGACTCATTAGTTTATATAATATGATATAAAGTTTGACGCATAATAAAAGTGAATGCAATGCAAATTTGATCCGAACATAAGACATACTGTAGTCACACTGGTATGACTATGCAGCCATTGGTAAGGGATGTGTGAGGAATGGCAGGATTGGTAGTTCGGGAAAGTTCGGGATTGAGGGCTAAAAAGAGGCCAAAAGTGCGTTTGTGTGGCATTAAGAAAGTGATATATGCTTTCGGGTAAAGACATGAAGAGCATAGCAATGGAAAGACAATTTGCAGACAGACATGCATTTTGTCGCATAAATAAGTGATTCATCGCTAACTTATTCAATATACAGATTCCAATTCGGATTCACTCGTTAACAGATAAATAAAAGAGCAGATCCAGGCGTATGACACTTGCAATTGAGATGCCATTCCTTCCAATACCAGAGCAAATCCATTACGCTTTCAAATAACGTTCACTTCTTTTCTTTCCAATACAACTAACAACAGATATGAGTGAACCGGCAGATGCTGTCTGAGTCGCACAGGATCTCTTCGAATCGAGAAATCTGGTCCAAGAATAAGACGATTCACTTGTTTTATGAACGTAAACGCCAAACAATTCTTTATATGTTTTCTATACTATCATATAATACTGACAATAATAAAAGTCTTTGATATCAAAAATCATATCTCAATACACAGTCAATAATGCTTTCCATTCGATTTGACTTATATTTCATAAGAATTTTATTAAAAAGAGAAGAAAAATAATGAGAAAAAAATTCCAGAGATAAGTCATTTAGGAAACAGAAAAAAAGCTGACTTTCAAATCAAGAAAGTCTGAAATGTGTGTATCGGTTCGTAAGTAAGTCTGATTATATGTAAAGGCCGACCCATTCCTAATCAAATTATTCTCAACAAATATATTGAAATATTAAAAGTGAAAAAATCAAATCAAATATTTTTCTAACTTTTGTTTTTCAGAGTAATTGTGAAAACGAGTCGCTCTTATGTGATGTGCGAAACGAGAAAAAAGCGAAAGAATTTGATCGGAATTAATGCCAAATATTGTATTTGAATTCCAAATATTGAATTTTCACACTTTATTGTCAAAATAGGGAATATCTATTGTATTAATGTGGAACTGGACAGCATAAACAGACATGTTCTCAATCGAGTGTATGGATGGCTAACGAGAGTTGGCCCGAATGGACGGTTAGTTGAAATTAATGTAGTGAACAGTGCTATGAAGATAGGATGTGATGACGTTTTATAGCCTAAACACTACACTAAACGACGATTGCATTTAATTTTCGACATTAATTCGATATTGCCTTACATTTACTCAACTCATCCATTAGACCCAAATTCAGGTCACATCTGATTTGAATCATTAAAATATTTAATAAACAGCAGAACATAATTAAAAGCTTAAAGATTACGCGAGTTTATATTTTTTGTTGCAAGTTCGGATTTATTGCAAACAATATAGCCATTAAAAACTAGATGTCTTTGTTTAATTGTAAATTTTGCCAAGTTGTAATAATTACTTGCTAATAAAGCCAATATTTATAAAATGCATTTTTACTTGATAATTTATTTTTTACTTTCAAAATATAGTTTTATAAACAAAATTTTATTTTTGCTGAAATAACTGAATTAATAGCGAAAAAGTTTTTAAATAATAAATCAATTACAAAGTAATGTCATAAAAGATAATTTGGAAATAAAAATTCAAAAATTGCTTCAGAATTATATCAAAATAAATGGAATATTTAAATAATGAGTTTATTTAATAGTGAGTTAATTCAGTCTCTTTTCAATTCATTACTCAATAACAATCGTTATAATCATTTCGTAATAAAAATTGTGTATAAATAACAATAGAATGAAAGTTGGAATACATATAATGTATAAATATATAGAGTATTTGTGTTTTTTGCGCTTATATTAAAGGCAAACCTTAACTAATGACTATTTGAAAAGAGATAATCGAAACAAAAGATGAACAGTCTAATATTTTAATAGCTCTTTTACAATTCCTTTCATTCAATTCTTGTGCCTTTTCTATCAGCCATTCATTTGTTATTCTGAATCGGAAATCGACTTTTTGTTGCACTTTTAGGTAACATTAATATTGCCTTTCATTTAAAATACATTACTTTTGTTATTAATCAAAGCCTTTATTTCTATTCATATTCCGTTAAAATAATAGTCGACTGAAAACTCCTTTTGACAAAAGTTTTCTAAAATTAAGTTATGTTTGATTTATGCGATAATTATAAACAAATTTTCTGTTTTAAAACGAAAATTCTTCTGAAATATATTTTTCAAATAAATTTAATCTTTTATTTACAGTGCGTTTAATGTTTAGAAAAGTTTTTCACTTTTCAATTGCAAGTGAATTAACTACATTTTGCAAAATATAATTAAACTTATGTTCTGTTTGTTGAAAATGTGAATTTTTTTAGAGAAAAACTAAATATAAATTCATTTAATTTTATTTATCTTTTCAATTCAATCGCTTGTATTTGAGCTGAGAATAGAAAGCGATTCAAAAGAAAAATAATAGTGTTTTTCAAAAATCCATTCTTTAGACTCAAGTTTTATATACAAACGGAAAACAAATTTTTAATACATATAAAGGATATGTCATTCAATTGAAGTTCGTATACATTGTTATATAAGACGTTTTTGGCTTTAAAATCGGCGCTATCTGTGGTCCGCCTTATTGTGAAAATATTTTTTTATTACTCGAAAAATGGTTCTGAAAAATAGAGCCGAAATATATTTATATATAAAAATATCGTATATATCAACAAATAGTTTAAGTATTATCTCTACTGTTGTACACAAGAGTTGGCGAAAAATAAAAAAGAAATGAAAAAAAATTTCTGAAGACATCTGACCGTATGTCTGAAGAACTATATCGACGAATCATTTGATCGTAATTCAGATCTTCTTTCGACTGAATGCGAACGAAGCAAAAAAAATGTTTGGAATTGGCTTTTGATAACCAGTTTTACATTAATCGATAAGAGCCACACAACTGAATCGATTTTTTACTATTTAGTTGATTTGAATTTTTCCCTATTTTTTATTTATTTTATTTTTTCTTTGCCGAACCTTATTGTCAAATACAGACACTCTTCTACTGAACACAATTTGTGAGCCGAACACAACAAATAGATAAAATAGATTTACTCGAGAAATAAGTGCTATTTTAAGTGAAATTCAATCATTCGGTTCAATATTTGACGTTTAAATAGATGGACAACAAAGTGAATGACTCTAATTGACAAATGTTTAAAACAAATATTTTTTGATACTCTGTAAATATTCGTTAGACTATTGATCTATTGGATAACTTACAGAATTAGGCAAGTTACTTTTAGTTAAAGCTTTCAAATATAAATTAAATCATAAAAATAAAACAAATAACAATTTTTTTTAACTTGCTCATCAAACAGTTGAATCAATAAATTTAAAATTTATTATTTATATTACGGTAAAACAAATAAATTAATTTACTTAAAAAGCAATTTAAAAATATAATCCAACGATTAATAAATGGCTTGATGCAATTCTGATTGTTTAAAAATTAACATCTAATTTGCTAAATTTTATAAAAGTTTATTGACTTTAAAAATATTGAAATAAATACCGTATAAAAACCATTGACCTATTTATTCAAATAAATTTGCATATTAAATCCCAGCGGATAATATTCAAAAAATAAATTGACAAAAATTGACAAACATAAAATATCAATATTTTGAATATAACCAAATCATACATAACTACTGGTAAATTAAGTTAAACACAAGATACATCAAATATAGCTCGATGCATTATTAATTATTTATTAGATAAATTCGAATAACTGTTTTTTGAAACCAAACAGAATTAGTATAAAGTTTTTCGAATTAAAGTTTCAGATTATGTTACAACGAATTGCTTTATAAGAAACTGATTTTCAATGTACTTCTTAAATAAATCGCGTAATTATTTACCCGAAGCTATAATAGTCTTTAATACATAGACAAAAAATACAATAATGGCTTCAAATTGTTAATATTTAATGATTAGAAAATTTGAGCACAGCTTTCGAGTCGGCATTAATTCAAATAAATCATAAAATATTAACTATAAGTTTGCAGACTAGAGAAGAGGAAATTCAATTTTCTTGTTCTTTATCTCAAATTTAGCAAAAAAAAAAGTAATTAAATAAACGAAATATTAATAAATAAATAACTAAATTTGTTAATTAGATTGCTATCAGATTTTGTTCTTCACTTCAGATAAATTGTAAAAATGCATCACTACTTAAAAAATAAAAATAGTTAATAAATATTTATGAAAAAAAATGCTAAATAGAAAAAGTTTTAAAATATAATATGTAACAAATGTTTTACATTATAACAAAAAATGTTTGCTATAAATAGAAATGATTTAGAAATGTCGAAAATGCTAATCAAGAGAAATGATTGCAAATATGATGACGAAGAGAGTTAATGGAATCCGAATTATATGCATTTTATTGGTGAACTGAGCCCTACGGCCTTCTATTTGCTTGTTTTGATCCAGTTTTGACTCTTATTTTTTAACATTCAAACAGTTATAGAGATATATATATAATGTATAAAATGCAGATTCGGGCCAATGGATAGCAATGAGTGTGAGTGGGAAAAGAGGCAAATATATGATGGCTTCGGAAGCGAAGTAAGAGAACAAAATCGAAGTCTAAAAATAGTAACAACTCTGGCATCAGATCTACGCATGTTCTTCATCTTCAGCACCAGATATCGAGGTAAGCCTCTGATGCCGAACAGTAAATACCAGTCCTTTAATAATACTTTGCTATACAGTTACTCAAACAATATCTTTAACACAAACACTAATATCAGGCATAAATTTATCGCAACTTTTCGCTTCAAAAAAAATTTTAAAAAATAGATTTCATTGCAATTATTTTTTTGCTTAACTTTTAGTTGTTTTATAAGTATAAAAATTGTTTTTATATATTAATAAAAGATAATTAATTGCTGCTATTGTGTGAAACAATGTAGTTAAGCAGAAATGAATTTCATAATCCTTTCAAAAATTTTTTTATTTAATTTTTAATTCCCATAAAACAGATTAGAATATAAGTATTGTTTTATTAAAAACAGGATAATATTGTTTCTTATAAAAGATTTTTCAGTCGGTATTTAAGTGATGACGAGTGAGAAGTGAGAGACAGAGAAAAAAAGAAAGAAAAACAAATCGATGACTCTTTTGGTGACTCTTATACAACACAACTGTTTTCACTGACTTTTACTCCAATGTTGATCACAAGAGTATTGTGTATAAGGGAGAGGGATATGGGTATGGGATGATGGAACAAATGAAAAGAGAGAGCATTGGAGAGAAAAAGAGAGCAGGAGAGAGAGAGAGAGAGAGAGAGAGAGAGAGTAGGAGAGCGAGAGAGAGAGAGAACTGTTATGCCAGTACACTCTACTCTATAGCAATTTCTTTGCTCTCTTCGCTCGAGTGTAACAAAACATTAGAGACAAATGTTATGACTCGCCATATATGCCATGTTTGTGCTCATACATAAAGCACCAAATGCTGTGTATTTGAAGCACAAAAAGACAATAAGAGTGTCTCCGAAATAGGTTCGCATTTGCTATTCAAGTGTGACTCGAGTGCAGGCCTTCATTGCATTCAACAAGAGATCGCTTAATATACAGAATATATACTATAGTATATTCGAGAAAAAATGATATAATATTAGTGATAAAGAGAACAGAAAAAATTATTTGTTTGTTAACAACATATTCAATGCAAATATTGTCTTTACATTCAAAACTATAATTTTTATCTCTTAGAAATTCCGAGCCTTTTCTCTTTTTTCTATTTATTTGAACAAATGCTTGCATTAAAAAATAATAATCTATTTGTTTATGAATTCAGTTCATATTTTTCAACTTTTAATTTAATATAAACTCTTATTTTAATGAATATTATTTTTAAAACTAAAATTCTAAATCTCTTTTTGCAACTGAATTATTATGTTAGACATTGGGAGAGATTAGAACCCGAATTGAAATGAATAATAGCATAAATGGAGATTAAATTTTTTCTATTCTTTAGTCGAGAATAAAAATATTCAAAAATCAAATATTTATAATTCAATTCATGTGAGAGAATATAATTCTTTATATGGATTGACGAAAATATAAGAGCATTAGAGGAAGAATTGAGTATTTGTTTGTCAATTCGGCTCTTTTTTATACATCTTATCAAAAGATGGTTTACTTATGCGAAAATAGGATCACTTTTTTGTGCTGAAATTTGGCTAATATTCGGTTCAGCTATAACTGGGTTTGCGGTCAACGCAGTCTTGTCTTTCATATAACAATGTGTTTGACTCTGACCTCAGTCTCAATAAAGTAATGTTTTATCATTCATATTATATGTTAATATAGATCGGAGTTATGTTGCGCTACATTAGACGTAAAGAATATTAGTTTACATAATAAGAAATCTTTTTATGCTAAAAAAATTTGTAATTAAAAAAGTTTTCTGTTTGCAAAGATAATTTGCTAATTAATGTCAAAAATAATTATTTTTAAAATTTATTATTTTTCTATAATAAAAAGTTATTTTTAAATATTTTCTGAAATTTATTGTAAAGAAAATTAAATTAAAACTTTATTTAACAGTTTATAATTAATGATTTATTTGATATTTTATTTTAATAAAATGCTTAATTAATTTAAATAGCAAAATTTTATAAATTAATTTGTTATTAATAGATTATTTGCAATGAAAATTTCAACTTAATTTATTAATTTTTTGTTAATTTATTATTGATTTAACAAAATTCTAATAAATATTTGTAAAAAAGCTGATTCTTTTTAAATGGTCTTTAGAACTGACAAGTAAGTTTTATTTATTAAAAAATAAACATTAAACTTTTAAAACAATTTGTTGATTTTTAAGCAAAATTATACATTTAATTAAAAATTTATTATTATATTAATTTTTCAATAACGCAAACATTCATTCAAAAAAAAATGTTACTTGTGCAAATTATGCAATGTGTCCACCACTGTTGCATTTGAGATAACAATTATATGCGTTTACAAAATGCAAAAAACAAACGAATGAATGCATTATATTTTCTACATTTTATAAACGTATCACCACTTTAATATTGATAGAATATATAAAACATTATGCTAGAACATATTCTCTCCACCCCTCCCCCCAACTTACCTCTGCTAAAAAATAATTGATGGCAAAATGTGTGCAATCTAATAAACTCCTAATGGAATCGTATTTCAGTTGAGAATAAAAAATATTTCATTTGATTGTGTCGTTAGAAACAGAAAATGAAGAAAAACAGATGACTTGGAAATGAAAAACCGTCTGGCTAATTGTTTTCGACAACAACATTGCTAGATAAACAAATGAATTGAATTCTGTTGGAAAATATCGTTAAAGCAAAACATAATAAGAAACAGATTTTTGTTTTAATATTCTTAAAGTCAGAATATTCTGTTCCACTCATTCCTGATGCGTCTCTACTGTTCCAAAAACATAAATTTCAATTACTTTCGCTTTTTCTGAGCCAACAAATAGAATGTATTTGTATTTAATTTTATTTATAAGATATTGATTGAAATTTTATTCAAATAGTTTAACTAAAAAAGTGGTAAAAACCAAATAAATAGTTGTTTTATGCTATTATAGAATTGCAAAAACTTATAAATTATTTAACAAACAGTTGAAACAGTGATTTTAGAGAGAAAACATCTTTGCCATATATAGACCTGCATATATACTAGGTGCTTATATTCCTGATCCATTAGCATCAGTATTGGTTCATTAACTGACATTTAATTTTCATATAAACTGCAAACCCTCCGCAAAACACTTTGAATATTTTACACAAGTATTACAGCCATTCCTAAACAGTAGAGTCAATGGAAGGGCTTATTTAGAATCGAAATGAAATTTTCTGATTCTCTGAGTGTTCCTGCGCTGCAAAACAGTCTTAGCAGTCGTTTCTCTTTCTAGTCGTTAAATAGTGCCATAGAATGAGATAACGATATTGTGATAAATGGCAAAAAATAGTTTTAGGCACAGATAGGCACTCAGTCAACTGAGTCTACTGTTTATTCATTTCCATTATTATAATAAACAGTATAAACCAATTCAATAGTTTTTTTAATACTTTTTTCTGCGGTTTGTGTTTTATTAGACAGAGTTTGTTAGCGATTGTAGGATTTGGAAGACATTGGCAATGGAACGGCTTAGGTGAGAGAGAGAGAAGGGGGAGTGTTATGTAAAGTGTAAATAATTTATAATTATTTTTCAAACATAACTCAATTTTATGATAACTGAAGAGCTCATGAATTTGACGACTCATTCGAGTTTAAAAGATTATTTGGTATTTCAAAACAGAAATACACTTCAAAACTCCCAATTGGTTTAAATTGAAGTAAAAAAAATTTCGGGAAAAGTTTGTCAATTAATTAGTTTTTGAAAATTTGTATTTTTGTTTATCTAATATTAAAATCTAATTCATTTAGTGTATGAATTAATACGGAATAATAAAACCGAAATACATATAAATGGCTAAAAATCTGTTAGTTTTGTCTCCAGTTCTGCAAACGAATACCACAAATGAAATCTCATTAAATGAGAGAAACATTAGATTTTATTTTTAATAATTAATTTTTGTGTTTTAATTATAATTAACTGAAGTGGACACTAATGAACTAGCACATATAGAGTTATAAAATAAGAATTATTGCCTGACATTCGTTGCAATTCAAAACCAATTTGTAATAAATAACGAATAGATATAATGATTGCCTAAAAGCCAAATACTGTTGACTAAAAAATAAGTCACAGAAAGACATTGAAATCGAAAAAAAGAAGAAAATAATGAATGCATATTAGGTTTGGGCGAAAAGAAGTACATATTTTCATATTGTTCTTCAACTAAATCACGAACAGAATAAGAGAATATATGAATTGAATATTAGGTTTTGAACTGAAGACAAACTTAGCGCTAGATATGGCGTAAATCCCTTTGGCTTCCAATGAATGATAACATGACAAAAGAAGTTATTCTCAAATGAAACATTCGCTGCATTTGATCCACAAAAATATACTCCTCTTCCCCTTCTCTCGCCGCTCTTCCCGGCCTTAGTTCGCTTCACAAAAACATTTTCTTCGATTCCTTTATCGGGAGTTGTGTTCCAACTCTTGTAAAGTTCGCTCAAGAGCTCAATCACTGCATCCAATCATTAATAACTGTTATATTCTCAGAGATTCTTATTCTCCATATTTTTTGTTCATTCCTAAGGCAAATCTCGACACAAGCAGTCGTTTTGTGCAAAACATTTCTTTTACTAAGTTATATGTTGTCTGAATTGAGAGATAAATTACAGTTTAATCTCTTGCGATCATAATTTGTTAAAACATTTTTTTGTGTCAAAACTTTTCTTTAAATTATTGTTTTTCAAAAATCTAATTCGAGTTTTTATTTTTTTATTGCGTCAATGATTTGTTGCATAAATTATTTACAATTTTTAAACTAATTTATCTAAATTTAACAGTTATTCCAATAGAACTAAATATTATTTTTATTTTACATGTTTTGTACATTTTTTTATAAATCAAATAAAAACGTAAGAAATACTAATAAATAAATGACATTTCAAAACAAAATTTGCTTTTTATTGTCAATAAATGTCTAATTTTATATGTTATATAAAATTCTAGTAAAATGTATTAAAAAATGTGTAAAAATTTTTATATATACTTTAAAAATAAAATATAAGCAAAAACATCCAAAGGACTGTGCATGATCAAAATAATCTATACGTAAAAAATCTAATTCGAGGTTGACAATCTAGTCTATTACTGTTAAAAAACAGAACAATTATTGATCTGGGCAAAATTGAGTGTTAGATAATAAAGCGGACATTGACTCTCAGGATATGAACGGCCAAACGGGAGAGACTTTTATACGACTTTTGCTCTCAATTCCAATTACTATTGTATTCCTATTGTCATAACGTTTTTGTCTGTCTTTTGTTTTTACGTATTTCTGTTTCTCATCTGAATTGTTGGTTCAAATCAAACATTAATTAAATTTTTATAAGTTTCTAATTTTTTGGCCTTTTCTATGCAAACGCAAAAAAATTTGCGAAAAACGAGTCATTAGTATTCCGTTTAATTCATTTTAATTCTGATCTGTCGGTGATCTCTCATTAGTCACCAAACTAGTTTTTTCAATGGCTCTAAAATGTAATTAAATTAATGGTTAAAATTGATTTTTGCCGTTTTTTCAAGTTAAAGTCACCATTAGATAAGAGGAATAGTATTTAATGGCCGACTCATTATCGATCATAAATCATGTAAATCATAAATACATTTATAATAAGTTATTAATAGAAAATAAGACAAGACTTAGACATAATTGCTTAAAGTTAGAACTTTTGGTTACATTGTATTTTAATATAATGCACCAAGATTAATTTGTTAACAAATTATCTAGACTAATTATAAATACTGACCAATTATGTAATTAAAATTATTAATTAATTAAATTCTTAATTATATTTTAGAAATAAATGCATTAATTGCTTACATTAATTGTATTAATCGTAACATGTACCATTAAGTATATATTTTATTTTTTGTATATAAAATATTTTATTACAAACTTAATATTTACGGGGCATATAAGAAACGATCTTGATAAAATATTTATATTTAAAAGTAATGTCAATAACTGAAGTGGTATTGAAAACGTGTCAAAAAAGATCAATAAAAACGTTATATTAGTTTTAGTCGATTTAAACCTAACTTCGATTGCGTGCCAATAAGAAACGGAAGAAAGAAATTAGAAAATGTGCACGATACTAGTTTATGCAAATGAATACATTATTATATTTTTGTGCTTTACTATTGGGCTTTGATCGGTAAGTAATTCTAGAGTTATTCGTAAGTTATTAATCTCATTAAAACGCACTTATGAGGGAAATGGGAATAATTTCGGAGTAATTGTAACTAACACTCAGTCAACAAAATATAAAGAATTAAATATTATTTAATATATGTAAAAATAAATTATCAAAATGGATTTTACTTAAGCATGTACAGATTAATTTAGTTTTTGATCATTCTCATTCACATATAATTTTTACGACAAAAAATAGCACTTGTTAATACTTAAATATAATGTATACTAAATTTATTTGATGTTGAAATTATGGCTAAATTAAAACAATTAATTTGTGAAATTAGAAAAACAATTACTTAGACACGTTTTTGTTATCAATATAACAAAATGTGCTAACTAAAGAAAATTTGCTTCATTTTGTCTGGCGTATATTTTTTCATCAATCAACAGATCAATAGAGTTGTTGAACCGTATTTGAAAACATAAGTCTTACACAAATACTTGCGATAGTATTCTGCGATTGTTTTCTGTTTGGAGTTTGAATTTCTAATGTATTTAACAAAAATTTCAGTTTTGCATTCGAACGGAGAGTATCTGTAGTCTATCGCTTGTACTGTATATACGAATTCGAGTCTCACAACGAAGCGTAACGAATATCAATCGATAGAAAATAATTTTTTTACTTCCAATCTCTCCCAACAGTAGTTATAAATGTTTTAAAGCAAAATTTTATTCGTGAAATACTTCTCTCACTCACAATATCAGAGATTTTTTTCTATCTCTACTGTACATCACATATAGATTTATGATACAAATGATTGATTGAATTTTTCAAACGAAAAACTGCATCGCTTTACAGAAAAAAGAAGAAAAAATTAAATACATTTTCTGAATATAAAAAATAGATTTAGTGCTGAAAAAGTAGTGGAAATTTTGTCCTATTTTTTTAGAGAAAAAATTTAATAAAATTTATATAAAAATCTTTATTCACTTTTTCGATGCAAATATAATTTTAATATTTTTTTAGTCAAAGAGTTTTTTTTTGAGAAAAAATATAAATTAGAATAATTTGAAAGAAATTTGACGACAAAATCAATGAAAAAATAGTTTGTATTTTTTATTTAAAATCCAATAATTGTTTGAATAAAAAAAAGACAAATTAAAAAAACTACTAAATATAAATAACATGTATTTAGCCATAGCTACAATTTTGTTAGCAATTGCATACTATTTGGGTTTATTGACTATTTGACTTCAAATGCATTTCTATACGAAATAAAGAAATAGTTGAGAAATATAGTCAAAAATGTAGAGAAGAAATGGGAGAAAAAAAGGAGAAAAGGCACAAGGAGGAAAATATAATAAGAAAAAAAAATGGTATAGAATGTGGAAATGCGGGCAAAATAGTGAACAGAATGAAGAATAAAAACAGGAAAAAGTCGGAGCAAAATGAAAGCTGAAAAAGGGTACAGAGTTTGATCGATAATAGCATAAAAAGCGGTGATTCCAGTTGGCCCTAACACTAAGCTATGCCAATAAAACTAAAGGTCATCTTCGCTCAGCTCTTGTTTTTTCGTATAATTTTAGTTTTTAGCCAAATATAACGAAAAAGATTTTACATTTTTATTGTATTTGAGAAAAATGGCAATTCTTTTCTCCGAAAATAAAGTTGTGTTGAAAAAGCATTTTCAGAATTAATGTATAAATTAGTGAAACACAATGTGTAAGCACTGGCAGTCGAACCAACAAATTGTAACTTTTTTTTATAGAAACTT
>JAQFXP010002307.1:0-15624 GCA_034693685.1 Belba bartosi
AATATAATCAGGTTTGGTAAAAACTTAGATATTCCTCTAAAAATCTCCAACGTCTTAAAATAACTATTAAAAATATATTGCACATTTTTTTATTTTGCTAAACAATTTTGTTCAAAAGACTGCATGTCTGATTATAATTAATAGTATTTTTTAAAGTAATTTTTACGATTTAAAAAAATAAAGTTTTCTAAAATTAAATACCAGTTAACACCTTAAACAGTTAACAGTTAACCAAATAAACATCTTATACTCCCTGATTAGACAAAAATCCTCCTGATATTAAAAATTTGGATTTATCCCCGCTCTAGCATATGGTTCAACAAAAGGTACCCCCTCGACTTTTTGCTTGCCGCCTTGGCGGCCGGAAATTTTTTGGTTTTTTCGGCAATAAATTAGAAAAATTTTCCTAAATTGTTGCTAAATCCGGTTTAAATCTAGTTAATTTAGCTAAATTTTGTTTAAATTCAGTTAAATTAGGTAAATTTTTATTATAAATATATGTGTTTTTTGAGCGTTTTTGGAAAAACCTCTCCCCTGATCCCCCTCGATCGGCCGATTTTCTCGATCCCGGATTTATAACAACAAATAATTCGTTTTTGTTATCTTTAAATTGCTTTTAATTTTCTAATAAATTAATTTATTTTGTTTATAATTTAATTTAAAGTAATTAATTCAAAACAATTTTTTAATTTAAGATAAAATTATATCTTTAAAATTAAAAAATATTAAATTTACTAAATTGGTATTTCATACAAACTAGATTTAGCATATCTAATTATAATAGCAAAACTTGATTAGATCTACAAACTTTGGTTTTGGCAACAAAATAGCCTTATCTTACCAATTAAACCCCCGGCACAAACTTAACTTCAATCAAATCAGAGTTTTAAAACTTTAACTTGATAATTATTTACTTAATCTTGCAATCTTTAAACTTTAAAATATGAAACAAATTAAGTTAATATATTTAAATTTTTTTTTAATTTTTTGTTTTTGATCCAAAATCAAAGTTTCCAATTATATCACAATATATTTATAATGTATCTGTTAGCAAGGTAATGTTGATGCCCTGATAAAACTGTTGCGAGCGTAATTTTAGCAATATTAATATTAATTTTAAAAACCAAGCAATTGCTAAAATCAAGTATATATACTTTCATTTTTTTTATAAAATTATTTATTTTAATAGATTTTTGTACAATTCTAATAAAGCTTGGTGATAAAAATGTAGAATTTGAAAAAGGCGTAATTAATTAACTAAATCAATTGTTTTTCCCAAAATTTTAGTTTTGTTTTTTATGCTTTAATTTCTGCAATTAATTAATTTTTGTAATAATTAGCAAAAAAATGTCATTATTTAAAAAGTCAGACATTGTTGGTGTTTTTATACTATTTAAATAAATAAATAATTAGTAAAAATTAATTTAATCAAAAATTAAATTGCTAAATATTTTATTAATATTTTTTAATACAAATAAAAATATTAATTATTTAATTATTTATTTAAATTAATCAAATTTTAAAGTAAGAGTCAGAGGTCTTTACTTTCATTCGCATTGTCGACACTATTCTATTTCCTCTTTTCCGTTAGTCTTATCTCTCTTTCATTCAATTCGTTTGTATTTAACGTTTTGTCTCTAATAAAGAGTTTTTACCTCAAATTGTGTCTAAATTTGTTGTGTTTGGCGTTTGTCTATCTGTGCGATCATATCTGAGCTTAACTCAACTGCGACTCTACTCTCAAAATTAAATTAGCCTAGTAAAACGTAAAATTTGAATTTCTATAAATTTTTAAATTATTTAAGTTTTTATTAATTATAATAAATTAAAAAAATTTTAGTAAACGATGTGGTTAGATCAATCTTAAAAAATCTATTTAGAAAAAGTTATTATTTTTTAGCAAGAAAATTACTTTTATACAAATCGTTTCATAAATGTATGCCCAAAATCGATGTAGTAGAAATCTGCTCACTCTGGGCCAATTTGTTTTGCTGCTATGTAAATCCGCCATTAATATTTGTTTAGCTAATTTTTTGCATTTTAAAATTTAAAACTAAAAATATATATCCAATAATGACTAAGCAAAACATTAAATATACTTTCAAACTTTAGCTAGCTGTAATTAGTATAATATAATAAACATAGTTAGTTATAGTTTGAAAGTATAATATAATTATTATTTTAAATTTAACATGTAAAAAGCATACCTTTAATCTATTACGTACATAGTTATTATTGGATATACATTTTTAATTTTAAATTACAAAAAATCAGCTAATCAAATATTAATGGCGGATTTACATAGACTTAAAATAAGTAGATTTCTACTACATAGATTTTGGGCACACATTTATAAAACAATATGTAGATAATTTTGCAAAACGTGCACACACAATTTATGCCTAAATCTATAAACCCGATATTAAAATGCAATTAAAACACAATAAAACATTTTGAACTTATTTAAGACAAACAACAAATATAGGCACATAAATGGACAACAGAATAATATTAAAATTAATTAAATAGATTCAAATAGTTATTCAAAAATGCCTTAAAATATTGCCAAAATTTTATGAGAGCATTTAAATAAAAGATTTAACACTGGGAAAACGGTGGTGTTCTTTCTGTTTTTAATTTGTAATTTTTTAATTGTCAACATGGGTTTGATATTCAAGATTTTTTTAATTTTATTGATTGTAAATTGAATTTATTTATTTTTAAACAAATTTTATATTTTTATCGGCAAGCTTTATTACAAAAGTGGCAAACTCTGTTATTTAATATTTTGGCGAATTGATTGTTGCTTTACTTAACAGCACAAAAAATTCACAAATAGATCTTGTTAAGCGCTAAATTAATAATTACTGTAAATACATTATCGTATATTAAGAAATTAATAATATGTTGCAACATGCAAATATTTTCTTAATTTTTAATTTGCCTTTAAAATAATTAGTTAAAAATTAATCATCAAAAGAGTAATCTATTAATTGTTGTGTTTTTATTTTCATAGAAATAGTTTAATAATTAATAATTATTAATTTTAAAAATGTTTGAACTAACTTGTATATATTTTAGAGAAATTTGAGCCAAAATACGAATATAGCTATATTTATAATTATTCTTTTAATTAGTAATTAACTTATTAAATTAAACTAAATATTTAATTCAAAAACTTTTAAATAAAGTATTTAATTTTATGTTCTTATATAATAGTCTATTTAAATATTTATTTATTCATTGATGCTTGTTACATTTAAATTTGCATACATTTGAATACAAAGACATTTTGGTTCTTGTTTTTACTACATATGAAAGGATTTAATGATTTAAAACAATTTAATGTAATTTTAAAACTTGTTAAATTAAAACTTAAATTTAACACAACTTATAACACTTAACCAAGTATATTTTGTTTAAACATTAAAAATCTTGGTTGCTTTGAATTAAACATTAACTTACACTTAAGTACTCGAAATATAAATTAAGTTTCATATCTTGTGTTGTAATCAACATTAAAATTATATTAAAATTAATTTTAATTTAATTTAATTGCAATATTAAGTCACTTTAATTGTTTGCATTGAGTTCAACATAACGTTTGGGGAATAATATTTGTGTTTTAAGCGTAACGTTATATGAGTTGTAAATTGATGACAAAAATGGCATTAATTTGTGATAAATATGTCTTTTCGTTAGTTTATTGCAATTGGATTTGAATTGAATTAATTTAATCGCTTTTATGACAATTAAAACAAACAGTAATTAACGCAAAACTCTGTGAAGTTTGAACTGAATTAAGATTATTGATAAACAAATAGAAAAAGAAAACAAACGACAAAAAGAGGTATAAATTGTAACAAAAATTGACAAAAACCGGCATTTTTTGAGTCATTAATTGATTTATATTTAATTGTATTTAAGATATGATTCATAACAACGAAATCATTTCAATAGAAGAAGATCTCCTCAACTGTCGACAAATGATCCGTCGGTTTACGTTCAATAACCGAAACAATAGCCTAAAGATCGGAGTCTTGACTATCGGCGCATCACTTGTTTCGGTTGAATTAGATTCGCATCAAATCGTTGTCCAAAACCAAAACAATTTGTCTTCGAATCCAATCTATTCACCGATACTCGAGTCGAGCCCTCACTCGCGCACCAATTGGGTGAGTCATGTGAGAGGTTCGGACACACTCTCGCTGACCACTGGCCTCAGTTCGTCTCAATCCCAGTCTATTGTCTATCAGTTGACACAAGAAAATGAATTAATACTAATCGCGAGGTTTAAGACTCAACAACAGCTCTTCAGTCCTTACTTTTTCAATTTGGTATCAATTCTTTGATTCACTCTTTTATACAATTAATCGATTAATTGATTTGTTTAACCAATCATTTGTCAGAATTGCGCCACAACTAAGACATCACTGGAAGGACACTATCTTCAGGTGCGGTCATCGGATTCGAGTGCTTTAATACGACAACAAATCAATACAAATAATAGCAGTAATTGCGGCGAAGATAATGAAATAAACTTCGCGACAGCCACTGCCTGTGCAATACCGGTGCTCAACGACACTAAAGAGTTGGACTTCGATGCCGTCTATTGTCTGACGAGTGCCAACACATCCGATGTCCAACTGATGGCTACATTGCGTTATCAGAGCAGAACAGTTGAGGTGATTGTGCAGAACAGTGGACAACAGACGCCAATTCCAACCCTAACTCCAACCCTAATCCCAACTCCAACTCCAACCCCAACCCCAACTCCAACCCAATCCCCAAATACTCTGAATTTGAAATTACGGATTCGTATAACGAATGGATCGGTTTGTCTAATGCCGGCAATGAATGAGTTTAAGTGTATTTACAAATTCATTTGGTGACCAATCGGTGTCTATTGCACTCATTGGTCCCTAACTGGCCAGTGGCCACTCATTGCCGCCATTGGATCTATTGGTGATCATTCTTGTCATTAGTTTATTAGAGATTGTGTTAAACCACTTTAAAGTTTGTTAAATATATTTAATTATATATTGATTTGTCATTTATTTACAAAACAAATGATAACTATTTTTCAATCAAATTGAGGTAAAAGACGTAAATTTTTTAAAACAGTTTTTACGCATTGTTTTTGTGCTTTTAAATTGTTATTAAATTATTGGATAATTGTTCTATACCTGTGTTGCCATCGATTAAGTGTTATTCCAATTGATTTGATTTTGTTATCAAAGTACAGGTATTGCTAAAAACTTTGAAATCTTTAATATAAAAACACTTTCAAAGCGTTACAAAAATATTGAACAATAGTTCTGTTTTGACAAACGGTTGACAATTAATATTTGATTATAATTATCAGTTTTTAAACTTGAATTTCAATTTATATCGAATCTAAAGCCAATCGAATCAATGCAAAAGTTTGACCGAAACACAGAATAAGTGATTGAATTGTTTCTTAAAAATTCGATTTTGAAGTATTTAAATGTTTGTCGAACTTGAAAATTGATCTGAATTTTCAAATTGAAATTTATTTATTAACACGTCTTATGATTTTTGAAAATAATTGATTTGAGAACAAAATCCGAACAATTGGATTGCTGTGATCGATGTCAACACATATTATATTATAATTTAATTTTTTATTTAATTCTATTAACGAAACTCTCAATTAGTGATTCGATATTCATATCGAAATCGATATAAAAAGTTTATATATTCTCTGATATTAATCATGAATTTTAAATTTAATTTAAAAATCATATTTGATATGAATTCAATTTGTTTTCAATATTTGAATTACATTTTTGCACTTTTTTCTAACTTATTTAATGAACTTTTATTAATACTTATTTATAAAAATTGTTGCATTTCTAACAATAAAAGCTTTTCATTTATTTTTAAGGTTTTTATTACACAATAATTGTAAAAATAGTTTAATAAGAAAAGAAATAATGAGATTTATATGAAAGTTTAACTAAGATTGGAATTAATTATTTTTATAAACTGAAATAATTAATTATTGACTTTTAGGTGAATTTTATGTTTTGTTTTTAATTATAATTATTGAATTTCTATAACTGAAATCTGAAAATTAGATAAAATGTAAAAATTATGAAAATTTTAATACAATTAAAGATTTATATAATTAACGAATTAATAAAGTATTTTTGATTTTAATTCTGTTAAGACTATAAAAACAATATTTAATCGAAAATCTGATCTGATATCTGATTTTAAGATTGAATTTAGCGATTATTTCAAATTTAATTAATTGAAACTCTTATTTATTTTTTGAACATAATTTTCAATGCAATCAATAGTTTCCAAACCAAAAGTTCAATTGTTTTACAACTCAAACGATTCAATCGGATTAATTGATTTAAAAATTGTTTTCTTAATTTTTAGAACGGAAATCAACTAATTAAACGCAATACAGTCCAAGTCCATTTTATTTCTTATATTCTAAATCAAAAGTTTATATTTTTAATTTAAATCAAGTCTATTATTATCGAAACTCGCTTGATAAAAATATACTTTATACTGTACAGGTATATATTTTAATTAAAATTAATTTGATTACAAATTTAGTAAAATTTTTAAATATTTTTTTATTATTATTCAAATTTATTTGAAGTCATTATTGCTTTAAATTAACAAAAATTTATCCAAATTTTTTAATTAAATCATTAATTTTTTACAATTTTGTTGATTTAGAGCTCATTAGTAAATAAGTTGATATCAAAAATTTAAAATCATTTTTGAATTAGTTATTTAGAACTGTATTACATCTAATTTTATATTTGAACTCATATTATGGCATAAATTAATTAAATGCAGTAATGTTTGATCAAAATATCAAACAGACTTTCGGCTTAATTTGGGTTTGAATTCAATTCTTTATTAAAATACAAATTATTATAATTTTTAAGAATTGATTCAACGATTCGTCGGTTTTTAGTCAAAGACAAACAATATGAGATGAGAGTCCCCGAGGAACTTCATTTAGCACCAGTACCACCAGTACATCGCCAGTACATACTATTAAACCATTCACTTATGTAATTAAAGCAAACAGAGCTAACCTAACCCGAGAAGGCTTTTACTTTTTTTAGATTTCTCTTCAAACAAATCATTCATTCGTTCCTAATCTACAGTATATGATGTTCGCAGACCTGATAATCACAAACAGTTGATCTTTTGGGTTAACTTTAGATCAGATTAAAACTTGATAAATAAATTAGCACTTGCTAAATTAAGTTTGAATTTTTTATTATTTAAATTATTCATAGATCTTAAATGAATATCTTATTCTGGCCGGGATTTGGACTAGCTGGTTAAGCTTGGCATCTAGCTTTAACAAATAAACAAAAGAACCTGGGTCAATCACAGTATGGCCTGCGAACATCACACAGCCTAAGACTGAATAGCGATCCAAATATACAAATGTTTTTGGGTTTACCTAAGAATTAATTTCAGAAATTCTCGTAAATTAATAAAAGCTGTTCTTTATTTGTATTAGAAATTAATGAGTATTTTATTAATTATTTATAAGCAATCGATTTCTAAAACAAAGAAAAGTTTATTAATTTATTTATTGTAGTAAAAGGAAAATTAGTTTTTTAATTAAAACTTTTCAAAATCGATTGCTTGGAATTATATGTTAAGTCATATAAAAAGTTTTGGTCCATTAGAATCACATTTTATGCCAAGTTTGCGAAAAATTCGTTTTAGACTCTAATCTAAATTAATATTTTATAAGCAATTCTAAGGCAAAAAGATTTAACAATTTTCAATTCAAAACTCATTATCCAATGGCTCTAATTTGTAAATTCATTAAATTAGTATTAATTTAATTATGACTTATTATAACAATAACAAAGTAAACCATTTATTAATTGGTTTATTAATTCTTATTTAATTAACAATAATCTTAATAATTATTATAAGAATTTTCTAAATTGTTTTTATAGAAATACCAAAAGTTTGTAAAATAATTAATAATAATAACTGTATATAAGTTAACAAATTATGAGTGAATTAGTTTGGAAACTGTGATTATCGCTGACTATATAAATATTCTCCAATGGCTTCAATGGCTTCTATTAATATGAGATACTTTAGTCGAGTTATTAGTGCCGTCATTGTCGACCCGGGCACATGACGGGCCGTCGGGTTGACAGGAGGCGGTGCCGGTGCCCTCGAGACTGGCGGTTGATTCTTCGGGAGTGCGAGATATTTCAGTCATTTCCTGTTCGTGTTTGTGCTTATGATGGAAGGGCTGGAGTGAGAACCTTCTGTGAGTCTTGCGGCCACCCCTGCGCTTACTGATGTGTGGGTTGTCCTTCCGCATCGTCTTATTCCGGAGCACTTGGAGTTGGGTATAGACTCGACGCAACTCAGACTATATTGGGAATACATTAATGCATTAATACATTCAATTCGTTCGGTTTAGACATTCCGATCGAAATTAGGTTTCTTTGCAATGAACTCAAACCTAATCAGAAATTGCATCAAATATTCACTTTTAGATAAAGTGATGCCATTGGGAGCGAAATACTTACTCTGATGTCCTCCGGATCCATGTCAGCCAAATTGATATCTCCAATATCGACCTCTCCGTTCGATAGTATGGCTGAGTGTAGTTTCATTGCTTCGGGAATAGGCTCGGGTACGTCAGCCGATGACAAATGCCGTGATCTGTGATGTTCTGAGCGATGCGTTCGGTTGTGAAACCATAACTGGGTTTACAAAAGATAATCACATAATCAGACAATTAGATTAGTGTTTATTTGATTTAATTTTTAACTCACTTTTGGAAAGAACAACATTATTAACATTGGAGTGACTGTCAATTGGCACCGAATCATATATAAGAGGAATATGTGGTCGGGATTGAGGTTCGGGTGAAACCAAAAGACATGTTTGAGTGCGTATGTCGTGAAAGACACTATAGTCTCCAAATATATAGAGACAGCGAGTGTCCACTTCTCTCTGTAGACCTCTTTCTTCGCATTTCGAATACAATATGTTATGTAAACCCCAGTAAACAGAAATATGAGTTCCCCTGCAATCAGACATTTGATGTTTAAACGAAACAATTATCGAATTATCGCCAATTTGTCCTAAATTTACCGATTTCTGTGACATAATCCCAAGAAAGCTGTCGACACATCACATATCTGAGACCATCTGTCGTAGACTTCTCTTCGAGAATATTCTTCCCCTTTATGTCTAAATTGACGGCACTATCGAACCAACTGATGCGACTGATGTCGTGAATGCCGTCCAACACAAGTGCAGTCCAGGCGGACATATAGCCCAACACAACCAACACAATGCCGCCCAAGTACTTCAACAGGTCTTTGTCGCGGACACAGACTCTGTGCGCCTTTCGGGTCTGGAATTCGGCAAAAATGCGGTAAACCTTAATAACAATAGCGCCGTAACAGAAGGCAAAGCCCACTTCGCGAAACCACGGCTCCAGAAAGCAGGTCAATGGTGTTGACTCGTAGTACCGTATTATCACCTGAAGACACACCAATCGAGACAAGAGACCAATCGACACATTGTATAGATATTTGTGCAGACATTTAGTGAACCGACAATTAAAATGATTTGAATTACTATTACTATTACTATTATCAATGCAATTATAATCGTAAATACCGTTATGTAAAGCATGAGAGAACCCAATAGTATCATCTCTAAGATCACCCAACGAGAAGAGGCTATTGTCTGAAAAAGACATTTAATCTAAAGTTTTTTCAGGCATTAAAAGGCAAATGAGACGAAAGAAACGAATCACAAAAAGTCTCTTATTTGCAGAGAACTAAACATCTCAAAGAAAATCGATCTCAAAGTTCAACTTTTCGCACAAAATATCGATTTCGAGTTTCGACTAATCATAAGTCGAATTGAATTTCGTATTATTTACCGAATTTGTTATTAAAATAGTAGCG
The DNA here is from genome assembly GCA_034693685.1 of Belba bartosi. Classification (NCBI taxonomy): domain Eukaryota; kingdom Metazoa; phylum Arthropoda; class Arachnida; order Sarcoptiformes; family Damaeidae; genus Belba; species Belba bartosi. The sequence goes on from JAQFXP010002307.1 coordinate 9,966, forward strand.
AAAAACAAATTAAACTAAATTTAGATTTAATACTATATTAGATGTATTAATATATTCAAAATAAAGGTTTCATTTGCGTCGGAAACGTGTGCCGACTCTTAACACTCTTAACAGTTATTCAATTTATAGATATAATTGGTTTATCTCTAAAATTAATTACATCTCTCGTTTGGTCTTATTTGGAAAAGTGAGTGGAATCTCAATTGCTGCAATTCTAATAAAGAAGCAAATTTCGACCTTGCTTCAATCCCATATAACAGCCCTGTTTCGCTTTTCATCGCTTTTAGCGAAAAGATTCTTATTTTTTGTTATTAACTGCAAATGTGATCCGATTTATATGCAATACCTTTTGAAATATTCTATTATTCATATACATGTATGTAATAATATTCAGATATACAATATATTCAGTACAGTATATACTCTCTATATTGTATTACTGTACTGTATATACAGTATGTGAATCTCAATATTGCACTTAATGTACTCCACTCTACAGTAGAGTCAGCTTAAATTGTAATTACTATAAAAATACATTATATTAAATATAAAATATTATTGTATTGTATATACTGTATATCTACAATATACATCGACACAACATATATCTATATTGTATAAATCTAAAATATTTTTAATTAATTTAAATAATGTCTAGTTTAACATGTAACATTAATCAATATTCATTTCAGACTGTATAGTTGAAAGTAAATTTAATTATCAAATGACTAAAAATATTTTTGTTAAGATTTTTTGTTTAGTTGAACTTAATTGGAATTTAAAAATCATTTGTAACGCAAATTACAGTACATTTAAAATAATAATTACAAAGTCTTTTCGATCAATATGTTGAACAAAATTATAATAATTTTATATATATTAAAAAAAAACTTCAACTAATTCTTAAAATATTTTTGTTACTTAAAATTTTTTTTTTCTTTACTTTAGAGTTTTTAAATAAACAGTATTTAATAAACAATTTCTAGAATGTCTAATTGTCTTTATTAAAAATTATTAAAAGAAAAACTTTTAAAATCTAAAAGTTTTGCTAACTCGAAAGTGATGAAAAACATCAATTAGATAAGAAATAATTTACAGTAAAAAGTTAGAATTACTTAACATAAAATATTTTCATAACAGCCAATAAACCCAAATTTTTTAGAGAATATGTTGTATTTTTGATAATAATAAAAATAATATCAGAGCCTGGCCATTTTAGATAACAAAAGCAGTACTACCAACAAAACTCATTTGAAATAGTAATTTAGAAAATATATAATAAGCATTTTATATAACGTTATATAAAGTTTTCGCAATAGTGCTTGATAGAGCCAACAAAACGTAGCAAATAATACTATGCGCTTCAAAAGTTGGGAATATTAAAATATAAGTTATCAACAAAAAAATTAAAACGTAAATTTTAATTTTATTAAAATACCGATTTAATGTATAAAAACAATATCAAATAATTGACAAAAACTTATTGCTAATCAAATCACAAGATTAATTATAATTTGCAGAGTGTGTGCTATCTAATCGCAGGTGTTAGGGATTAACCGGTTAATATTTTCTATATTTGGTTTATGTTTTTCTACAATAGTGTAAAAATAATTCAAAATTTAATGTATTATATATTGCAAATTTTATAGTTTCATTTATTATAATTTTGATATTCCCGACTTTTTCTGCGCATAGTGTTATTTACTACGTTTTGTGAGCTCTATGATGTTATTCGCATAAATTGGTTTTAAAATTAAAATATTAAATGAAAAAATTATTTATTTTTAAATTAAACTGTCTTCAAAATAACAAGAACCAATTAGTTAAAATTTGTTTATAAATATAATACAATAAGCTTTTATTTTAACAAAAACCCATAATTTAATACTAATTAAAATTCTAATTAAATAAAAATTTGAAGCTTTTGAATCGATTTTATTTAACATTTTAATTGCTTTGAATTTTAGTGCATATAATCTGGTTCTTAGTATAAATTCATCTTTTACATACATGTATAATAATGTACTTATTAATTTTTTTTTACAATATGAAGTAAATTTTTAAAAAACATATTGGAAATTTTGCTATTATTAAATATAAATTTATTTATATTTTTATCTAGCCATATATCAAAGTTTCAGCATGTCGGCCAATATGGGAAGAAAATTTTCGGAAAATTTTGCTAAAAACATATGGGAAATCAGTGAACAAAGTCTAAAAATACCCAAAAACCCTATATAATTATGATGCAATTTAACTAGATTTAAATCAAATTTAAACCGAATTTAGCATTAATATAGAAAAAAATGCTTTAATTTTGATCATAAAACTTTAAAATTTACCCACCGCTAAAATCATAAGCTGACCAAATGCTAGGGGAAATAAATTAAAATTTTAAATTGATTTTTGAATTTTTGGTTGATCCTCCTTCTGAAACCTTGCCTTATGTTATATAGATTTTAAATAATTATTTTTATATTTTCATACAACTGAAATATTTTTCTCGTATATATTGAAATTCTCGTAACTTATTAAAAATTTTTAAGCTTAAAACAAACAAAACTAAAAATCAAAACTGAGCACATAAAATGTCACAGCCAGATATTATAGATTGAAAAATTTTGCAAAATTAGTAAAAATTAGAAGAAAATATAGACAACATTTTTAGACCACTTTGTTTTTGTTAAATCTAGTGATCGGTTAACTATTCTATTCTTTTAACTTATAATTATTCTAAAAATAATCTTTTAAAAATTTTTAAGTAAAAATATTTGTTTGAAAATCTTTAAATTTAATGTACTAAAATAGTTCATCAATTCCTCAAACGGACATTTTTCCATCTTGCCAATATGCATTTGGCACAAAAATATATGCATTTCGCCTAAGGTATTTATGAATTAATCCAAACATATTTCATATTTTAATCTTAAATTCTTTTAATATGATTACATTCAAAGGAATTTTAAGAAAAATTGTGCAAAATTTTTAATTGTATTAATTTTAAATTCTATAATACTGAAGAATATTAATATTTTAATTAAAAAAGAACTTATTTCTATTTTTAGTCTTTAAATAATTTTAGATTGTTATTTTGTATATAAATTGATTTGGCGAAATGCATTAAGTCGGCTTTTGGCGAAATGCATCTTGGCCAAAAGGATTTAATTACATGTATATTGGCAAAAAGAATTTAACCAGTTGGGTGGTATTCAATTCATTACATTACTAATCAAATATAGATTAACTTTTTGAAGTGCCAGTAGAATAGACTTGATAAATAGGTAAGTTTATTTATAAATCCTTTTGGTTTTAATCTGTGTTTATCTTTTATCAATGAAATTATATTACTTCAATTGCATTACTATAATAATTACTGATGGTACTTAACACTAATTAATCTAGCAGCATAAATACAAATTTTTAAGTAGATGCTTTTAATCTGAAATTTCGTTTAATTAAAATTAAAATTAAATATTTATTTTGATAAAACACAAATGGTTTAATATAAAACAAGTGTCTGTTTATAGAATTTTCAAACAACAAATAGTTTGCATTATTGGTAAACGATTTTAAAATACGAGAAAAAGCAAAAGCGATGAAAGAATTTCATATTGATTGCAAGCGCTGCTCGAAATTGTATACAATTTTGCTGTTTATGAAAACGGATGCGAAGCCAAACTTTTAGCGAGTTTTGTAGATTCACTATAATCTGATTTCGATCCGTTAAACCAAAATCATAAACTTATACCTTATAAGAGTTAAGAGTTTATTGAATTTATTCGTTTAGATTAGATAAACATTGATTGAGAGATGCGCTCAAATGTCCCCTTTAGTGGTCAGCGAAGACTTGTTCGCTAATACTATTGTCTATATCTGTTCAACAAAATTATATTCAATTATTCGTTTTGTGGAAAAGCTTAAAGTTTTTTCTGATTTAATTAATTTTTTTTCTAATATAACTTATTTAATAATTTAGTTTGATTTTCAGTTTAAAAAAGATATCTCAAACTAAACTAGTATGTTTTAAAAAACTATTCATATTAAAATTTATTAATTATTAATTGTAACAAACGGTTTAATATAAGATTTTTCTAATAATTGACTTATGAGTCCTGTTCTGGGCATAAGAGCTGATGATTAACATATAGTCATATAAAATAAATATCAATTTATATCCCAAAGCAATATTTAAGCAATAGCATTTAAATATTAAAGCTTTGATAGAAATTCTTTAGCAATTTTATCTTACTTATATTTATTATTTAATTAAAAGAATTTTGTATGCTATCAATATATTTAAAAATAGCAAGTATATATGTATATATCTAATGTTCTTTATTATAATTAGTATTATATAAGAGAACATCAATTTAGATAAATTATATCGAAAATGTTCAAACAGAAGAATCTAGACTGGTTAGATTTCAATTTTTCTTATTCTAATTCCCTAATGTGTTCCACAAGAATCGCAATGTAATTATTACTTAACAACTATAATAAATATTAGTAAAAATAGTCAGTTTATTGCAACATCTCGGCCCTAATCTATAATTTTGTTTCTGTCTTTACAATCTATTGCCATTTTAATGCATTTTGTATTAGATTTGAGCAAAAAAACAAATAAATAATGAGTTTTAATGCATTAATTAATCGAACTATCATTTGCTATCCATAACAAGATTGAAAGCAAAAGCGATTAAGCGATAGAAGTGGTGAGAGCTCTGACTCGAAAGCAAATTAGAAAACGTGTGGTTCGTATTGAATGGGTATAGTTTGGCCATACCTTCGATCGCCTGAGTTTGCAAATAGCGATGGCAATCAACAAAGTGATTGTCGCACAAAATGATTGTATTCCCAGAGTTATGGCTCGAATCAAAATGTTAAACTCGACAAAACACGGAGAGTCGCTCACACAGGTTCGGCACCCGGACTCACATGGAATACATATGAAATTTTGAGGATATACCGACTCTGCACTCGTCGGCCCCACTATTGTTGATATAAATGCTTCTTCTATTACGGTTCCTATGTTTGCAATTAAATTGTTTTATTAATTAATACTTTTGACAAATATTGGCAAAAATAGTTGATATTCTTGAATAGCATTGAAATATGCGTTTTGCTTACCATTGAAATAATTCGGATTTAATGAACCGTTTAGTAGAAAATTGGTTTTGTTTTTGTTAGGCATATAGAAGCCATCCTTACACCGGCATATATAAGCCCCCCTATGGAAGCCCATGCCTTCGATTGGGTGACACTAATGGGCAAATGGATTGAGACACAAATCAATGGATATATACATTATTTGTATTGTCGTCACATTTATACAAATCGATTGTTATGTTATGTTTTGTTTTGTTGTAATAAAATCCGCAATAAAAATGAAAATAAAATCAAATTTATATTCAAACCATTCGGTAGATTATAACAAAAAATTTATGATTTATATTGATCAAACAAAATCTTAAGCTTAATTAAATATAAATTTATTATTGACACAACGTTATGTCCTCCTCTGTTTGAACTTTTGTCGGCACTTTTTTCTAATTCTTTGGCAAAATTTTCGAATCAATTTAATCTAGTTACCCTGAATATCGGGAGATTGTACGCATTGGCGTATAGTACGCATTCAATAATTACCGAAAATTTAAGTTTT
>JAQFXP010002308.1:0-15619 GCA_034693685.1 Belba bartosi
TGTTTGCCTCAGATATAGACAAATATTGAAGTTTTGGTAAATGTCTGTCAATTGATGTGAAAAACGAGTCATTAATTAATTTATTATTTCGGTTTAACTCCAACGATAAATGCGTTAATAGTTTTAAATTACTTAAGGATTGACTCAATATTTCAAATTCTCCGGTGATTTCAGAAATAAATTTGAATCGATTTAATTGTTTAAATTTATTATTAATTATATATAAAACTGTTAAAAATGTTTTTACTGTAATTGTTGGAAATTTAAGCGAAATTCGCTCAAATTTCTTACAATTTATACCGATTTGTGTAATTAATTTAACGATTAAGTCATCACTAATTGATTTATTATAAAACAATAATTTTAAATCAATTATTTCGCGCATTTCTGAAACACAACTAATTATATTATTAATTACACTTTGATTTACATCACAATTAAAGTTCATATTTAAGTGAAATGTTTTTAAAGTATTTTTATTAAACGCAACGAAACTATTCAATCGAATCACGTCTTCATTTCTTATATGAGTTTTAAAGTTTTGCAGATTTTTAACCAAAATATCGTTTGTTTTCTCATCGAAACAATTGGATAAATACGGAATAAATAAATATTTTAAATTCGGAAACATTTTTAAAACTTTACTTTTTGTCTCATTATTATTGCCGTAAAATCCAATTGATATCAATTGTTGTCCAAATTTTTTTTCAAACTGTTTAAGAGTTCCTTCTTTTATATTATTGAAATCAAACGTAATTTCCGTTAAATTATTACAATTTTTAATAATTTGCGCAAAAATTCGTTGATTTGTTACAAACCCAATAGTACCGGAAAACTCAATCGAATTAATTGATTTACATTTTTTCAATAGAGTTTCAAAAGCAGCAAAATTTTTGAAAAAATAATAATTGGAATTTTCAACCAAATAGTTACGTCTTAGCACTAATTGGTATTGTTTTGTGTAAACACTTCTTCGCCACTGTTTGGACACACATTCAAAACTAATCTTCAGTTCAAATGAGAGATAACTTAATATTAATTCACAAAAATCATCGCCAAAGCGATCGAATGAGTCTCTACTATACTCTTCAGACATTATTATTAAAGATATTTATATTAACTAATTAGCGCATTTGTAACAATATGAATTATTAAAATAAAATCAAATTTTTATACATTTAACCTTTATTAGTCTATGTTTTAAAACTCCCATTTATAAATAAATATAAAATATATTGCATTACAATTTCGCAATATTATTTGATTATTAAACGTTTAAAATACATTTGATATTTAACATGTACTATTTGTTTAAAGGTATACGTAGCTAAGCAATAGTTAAATGTAAATTAATCAAATTATTTATAATTATATTTTTTGTCATTATTATAAATTTTATTAAAATTATTAAAAAATTTATATATAAATTTATAAATCAAAGTTATATAATACATTTTATTAATTTTTGCAAAATTAACTTTTTAACAATCTCAATATAAATTAACAAATTTATATTTGTAAATATAAACGCTATTCATATCTAGGAAATATTAAAAAGTAGTGTTTATAAAATAAAAGGAATTGTGTGGTTCAAACAATTCAGGTAGCATCAGGGGACGGATTTTATAATAAAAATACTTTATGTGAGATAACTTTATATTAATTTATAAAAATCATTATTTGATTTAATTTTTGGTTTAGAGAAATGCACTGTTTTTGAGAAATTTGTTTTCAAAATTTGTCTAAAGTTAGAAAAAATTGAAATAATTTTTGAAACATTTTAATTTGCAATTTAAGTTAGAAATTAAGTAGAAATAAGTAATCTTGAGGGCGAGTATGATGTCAATCAGGCGATCGTTAGTGCTTTTAGGAATGCACTTTCTAGCCATAGACAACATACAATTCCTATCTTTTCCGGTATTAAAGTTGGAGATCCAATAAAATTTATTAAAATAATAAATAATTTTTATGTATGATTAAAATTAGAATTATTCCAGTTTTTAAAATATAAATTTTTACTTTTCTATTGTATGTTTTCTGTCACGCTGTATATATGTATTAAATATAAAACACAAATATTTTTTGTTAATCAAAATAGAAATTTAATTAAAATGAAAATATTTTAAATTAATTTAAAACTAAATTAAGCAAATTAAACCCGTTACACTATTTTGTAATAAATAAGTTAATATTAAAACAAATATGGGTTTAAAATAAAATTTAATATATTTATTGAATACTTTGTTCCAATAATTATTAAACATTTTCTGTAAAAGTGTAAAAAATTTAAAATTAAAATGAATTATTTAAATTTTATTCTAGCTAAAGCTATTATTATTTTTATTACATTAACATTTGTATCAGAAAGTTTAAATAAAACTGATCTAGATTACTTTAATAAATGTGTAATTAATTGTATCAATGGTGTAAGTAGATAAATTGTCTTTTTTAAAATTAATAAAATTTTTAAATAAGTTTTTTAAATTAATATTTAATATTATTGAAATTAAAATAATTTTTACTTTAGTCTGATAACCCAGTAAAAAGTTGTGGACAGTGCTGTTATATGCCGATAAACTGATTAGTAGCCAAAGTTTAAATTTTAGTTTAAAAACATTAGTTTTAGTTTTAAAGTTAAGTTCAAAATATAAAGTTGAATAAATAATTAGTTTTTATATGAATCGAAAGTTAATTGATTAGTGAACACACGAGAACACAAATGAGAATTAATAGATTAGATTAAAATAGATAACATGAAGTGAATATGAAATGAATAGTTAGTTGTGTTTTTGAGTTGGTTTAGTGAAGGTGTGTTCCGGAGGAAAGAGAATATAAATAGATTTAAATATGAAATAAAGTACTAATAAATAATTAACGAATTCTTTTAATAAATAAATAAATTGTTTTTAAATAAAAGTTGTCTAAAGTTAATGATAAAGAGTGAACACAAGTAAGTCACAAATAGAACCTCAATTGAGAGGAACGGAACCAGAGTAAGGACACACCACATCGCTCTACAACTAACCCGAATCACAGCCCACGTGGACCATGTCGGGATTGAGATAACGGTCGGCTGGAACCACTCTCCCGGCATACCACAGTGCGAGACAAAATGTTAAATTTTATAATTTTATTAATTATATTAATTTTCAAATTATATTTTATTTTTTAATAATCAAATTAATTTAATTTGTTTTATTTATTTTAAACAAGATATTAACTTAATTATAAATTATATTTTATTGAAAATTTTTATAAAAATACTTATAAATTTTATTTATTAAACATATAGGCACAGTTACGCAAAAATAAGTAAACAAAGTATTAAAAAATTAAAAAATAATAATTATTGTTACAATAAATGTGAACAAAATTTAGGGGCAACAATGTAAAACAATTTATATTTTAATAATTAATTTTTTATATTTAATAATTTTAATTTTAGAAAGAAATAATGACTTGTGTAATACCTTGTATAAAAAAGTTCTAAGGTTTTTAATTTCAACAATATAGATTATTAATTTTAATGTTACATAAGTAATTTATTGCATTAATTAATAAAATAAAAAAAGTTTAACATGATTTAAAATATTATTAATATAAATTTATTCAGACACTCTCACTTATATTAATAAACAGTGAAAGGCTAGCGTACTGCCAGCGTACCAACTTTGAAACGTTAAATTTTGATTGATATTGCATAGGTCAATTTAATTTTGCACTAAAAATATAAAGCATTATAAATTCAAGTAGAGTAAAATAAACTTAATTCTCAATGTAAAATATCCATTAATTTTTAGGGTTTAAAATATTAAATTGTACTCAATAACAAAATTTGGTCAAGTGTATTTTGAGTACAGCATTTAAACCGTACATGCAAGTTTAAAACAATTTTAACGTTTTATGGTTAAGTATAATTTCTAAAAAATTATAAAACATATACAAATTAATTTGAGTATACAACATGAGTTATACGAATAAACTTTTACTATATATAGTATCCAAACATATTTTTGCCACTGCGTACGACTCAATTATTTTAAACCCAAAAATTAAAATGCTTACCACTGTTAATAAATATTAATTAAAACAAAATTAAAATAAATAATTAATGTATCAGTATATTGATTCAATAGCCAGTCATAACCAGAAACTTTGGTTTTCGGTGCAAAATAGCCATATTCTCCCAATTAGAACCCCCGGCAGAGTCTTAACTTAAATCAGATCAGCGTTTTAAAATTTTAAATTGATAATTATATAATTAATCTTTCAATCTTTGAATTTATAACTAGCAAACTTTAAAAATTTTATTGTGTTTAAAAAATAACATTAATCAATTTAATTTAAGATATTTAAAATTTTCTATTTTGCACCGTAAACCAAAGTTTCTGGTCATAACACTCCCTTATCAAATATCAATACCTCTGATATCAACGTTTGTATGGTTTGAGTTACGTCTTAACCCATGAATAACACATTAAATACACAAACAATCTATAAAAAGGCGTTCAGTATTTAGACAGAATAAATCGTTTTAAAATTTGATAATATTTACCGATTTTTTTCAGTGACATATTTGACATTAATATATTTGATATTAAATTTTGATAAATTTATTAATAAAGATTTTCTAGACAAAATTTGCTTTGTACTACAATCTAGTGAGCCACCAGATTCGCCCCAGTTTCACATGTCTGTTTATCACTAATTCAAATATAAATTAAAAATAAATAAAACACACAAAAGTTTACACAAAAAAGCAATCAATTTTATATTGTTAAAAATTAAGCAATTATTGACTAATTTTTTGCAGATATTAATAAACATTTTAAAAAATTTAATATTTCCATATATATGCGGCAAACATAACAGACATTAAATTGAATTAATTGAATTAATTAATTTTTACCCAGGCCGTTCATTACAGCATAAGCCTGGAGGGCCTGCAGAACAAGAATACAAAAAATATTAATTAAAATATATAACAAATAAAAATTATAAAAATACAAATAAAAATAGCAAATTTAAGAATTAAAAACTTTTTTAGTGAATACAAAAATTTTGAAAAAATAGTTATTTTTCTAAAATTTAAATCTAAATTATTAAATACTTTAACTCCAGAATAAAATACAGAATTTAAAAAACACTGTAAATAATTTTTCGGTAATATTTTTAGTCCGAATATTTTTATTCTTAATTTTAGAAAACTTTATATTAAACATCAAATGACATGATTTTGCATTTAATTTGTTAAAACATTTGTAAATATAAATACAGCAAAAATAGTCGTGAATGGTAGAGGTGACCAGAGACATAACGTACGCCTCCCAAGAGCTACGCACCCCCAGTGCTGCTCACACGTACGTAAACCGTTGTTAATCAGGACACGAGTAGGAATCACCGCTAAATGGAATTGATAAATGAGAAATAATTTTCAGAGAAGAACAGAATTCATACGACGTTATGGACTGGTTACAATGGGTATATTAATCTATTGGTAGTGTTTGAGCAGATTAGTCACAAACTACGTATACAAAGCGTTCAGATGTGTGCTCTTAAAACTGTGACTACTATTGAGATTTACCATACCTTAAGTTGGAATAAATATTCCTAAATCGACTAAAAACTCTGGTTTTGAAAAAAAGTCCATAAATAAAAATGTCACATAAAAAACATTTTTGCAAATAATACAAATATAAATAACTTGATTAAAAATTTTATTGATAATATTTACATTGAATTTTCAAAATTAGAAAAGAATTATTAATATATTAATAATAAGTTTTTTATTATTTTTTAAAATTCATTCATCTAAATTTTAATCAATTGGTAGGCGTTCATAAGCTCGGTTTATGTGCAATAAGTTAGGTTTTTGGCGCTAAATATTTTTACTCAAATTGATTAATATTTAGGTTTTGTAACACAATATAAATTCTATAAATTATTTTTCTCAATTTATAAACGTTTATTAAAATCTAACTAGTTTAATTGAAATCAATGAAAAATTTATTTACAAATTATTTATTCTTTTAACTAAATAAAATAAAACCAAAATTTTTAATTTATAATATAAATCTAAAAAATAAATTTGATAAATAATATACTTGTTCTAATTTTAAATATTACAAGACTAACAATAATTCCCGTTTATTTATTTACGGTTTATAAAAAACTCTATTACTGTTTTTTGAACATGTAAAATAATTTGAAGCTAACTATATTAGTTTTAACCGCAATTGGGTGCGTTAAGGAGTTTTATGGCTGTATATTTTATAAATTATAAGATTATTATAAGATTTGTTTATATATCATATGCTAATTGTTTACCATTTGACTCAACAATTAGTATTTAATGTATTTTGTCTTAAAATTATGTTGTCAGTTAGCCATAAAAACCACAATCTTATTTTCTCTCCATATAAACTTTACAGCCAAAAAGCCTCCCAACGCTTTGAATTGTTGCTTTACCTAATATATTTAGCTTCTAATTGGTACATCGGTTCTAAAACAGTAATTAAGTTACTTAAAGCCGTAAACGAGTAAATGGGAATCATGGAAAATATATATTTACCAAGATAAAGTTTTATAACTTTTATATAATTTAAGTTAAGATTGTGTCGGGGACCAAATTGGGATAATATTGCTATTTTGGGCCAAAAACAAAACTTGATAATTATGTGTTACTAGTTTTTATATAACACATATATTGCCAAAATTTTTGCATTAAATACAAATATAATTAAATTGATTTACATTTTTATCGTTATTATTTAAATTGAATTTATCGATATTTTAATAAATTTTTTGCACTTAATCTTCAGTTTCGTAACACTCGAATCACTCAATTGTTGAGAATTTTTACCGATTTTAAGAGTTTGTAGTTTTGATAAACTTTGCAATGAATTCAATGCAATGTCTGTTATGTTTGCCTCAGATATAGACAAATATTGAAGTTTTGGTAAATATCTGTCAATTGATGTAAAAAACGAGTCATTAATTGCTGTATAATTATAATATAAATTAAACGTTAAATGCGTTAATTGTTTTAAATTACATAACGATTGACTCAATATTTCAAACTTTGTCGGAATATAAGAATAAAATTCCAATCGATTTAATTGTTTATAAAATTTATTAAATATTTTTAAAATTTCTATAAATTGTTTTGATGTAATGTTTTCACACGTAATTGAAATTCGCTTTAATTTCTTACAGTTTATATCAATTGGAGTAAATAGTTTAAAGATTGAATCATCACTAATCGAATTAAAATAAAAATTATAATTTAAATCAATTAGTCCACGTATTTCTGCGACACAATTAATTATGGTGGTACAATTATTTGAATTTTGTTTTATTATAGAATTATCAAAAGTATGTAAACGAAATGTTTTTAATGTATTTTTATTAAACTCAATGAATTGCTTCAATCGAGTTTAATAAACATACTCGATTATTATGTAGTACGTTTGCGTCTCTATAATCGGTTAAAATATTCTCAATATTTTTAACTAAAATTTTATTTGTTTTCTCATCAAAACAATTGGAAAAATCGCGAATTAATAATTTTTTTAAATTCGGGAACATTTTTATTACTTTTCCATTTGTCTCATTATTATTGCCATTAAATATAATTGATTTCATTTGTTTTTCAAATTTTTTTGCAAACAGTTTAAAAGTTTTTTCTTATATATCTTTGAAATCAAACTTAATTTCCGTTAAATTATTACAATATTTAATAATTAATTCAAATATTTGTTGGTTTTTAGCTAACCGTTTATCTCCGGAATATATAATCGAATTAATTGATTCACATTTTTTCAGTACTGATTCAAAGGCAGAAATATTTTTTACATTAAAATAATTGTAATTTTCACCAAAATTCTTCTGTTGTATCACTAATTGGTATTGTTTTGTGTAAACACTTCTTCGCTACTGTTTGGACACACATTCAAACCTAATCTTTAGTTCAAATGAGAGATAACTTAATATTAATTCACATAAATCATCGCCAAAGCGATCGAATGAGTCTTTACTATACTTTTCAGACATTATTTATAAACTAATATTTATTAACTAAATAAAAAATATCGATATTTGAGCAATATTAATTATTTAACTAAAAACAACATTATATACCAATTTATTTATTAAATTATGAAAACATTTGTTGTAACAATTTACATTATAATTAAATATATTTATTTACTTAATTGCTTTATAACTTGACATTATAAATCTTTAATACGACGTTGGAAAAATATTTTATTTAACATGTAAAAAAATATTTATATCTTAATTACATACGAATTAAGTGCAGTAGCTAGGCAATATTTAAAAGTACATGTTGACAAGATATTCAGAAAAGTCTAATTATAAATGTTGCTAAATGTTAACAAATACATTGAAAAAATATGTAATTAATTTTTACTAAAACTAAAAAAGATAAAAAATTAGTTATGATATATTACTAAATACAGTGCCATTTAGATATATGTCCAAAAGCAATGTAGTCACAGTATCCTCCAAACCCAACATTTTTAATTAACCCCATAACTTAAAGGATGGTTTATAATTAAAATAATGTAAATATATTTAAATATTCCATAAACCATATCAACATTTTAAGCGCTAAATAAATTTACTTAAATATTTTAAAACAAAGATTAAAATCACAATTAAAAATTTTATAGTTAATTTAATTCTGCATTACATTATTTTATTAATTTGTATTTGAAGTAAATTGCAATTGTAAACAAGACTGTGTCCAAAATATAATTATATATAAAATTAATATTAAGGCATATGTGCAATCATTTTTTCATTAAAAACTAGCAATACAATAAAAATTATTTTAAAACGTGTAGTCATTCAACTATACAAATAAATGTAAACATGTGACTGAACCCGAGACAAACACTTAGACATACAAATAATTAATAATAAATATCAGAAACATAAAAACAAGATCAAAACAATATTTTAAATTTAAACTATTCATAATAAAATAACATTATTTTAAAATAAATTTTAGTTAAAGTTTAAGTACTAAATTTGACAAAAAGTTACAAATAGCAAAAATTGCATTTTGTAAAACATGTTACTTTAAACAATTAAAGTTTAAGTGATATAATCAGAAAATTTACGGTATATAAAGAACTGTATTTATAAATATTCTCTACAGTCAGTTTTGTTTATTTAAATGGGTTAATTAAGAAAAATATTTGGTTTGAAAGATACTGTGACTACTTCGCTGTTGGGGACATATATCTGAAGGGCACTGTATATATAAATAAAAATAATATTGTTATAGTTTACTATGTGCCATATTATAATAACTTGCATAGCAACAATTGACTAAAATATATAAGCAATTAAAAAAATGCAGTGATTCCAATTATAGTGGTTGATATTAACATATTTAAAATTAGCGTATTCAACATTACTGCGTCATCTAAAAGTTTATTGATTCGACACAAACAGGTCGCTCATATCTTAACTTTTTTATTACACTTTATATCTACTCTTTTTATTGTTACCGTAACCGAGTATTCGGAATACATAGACATATTAATCTAGCGCTACAGTATTTCTGAAATTGTTCTGATTTACGACTAGTTTTATCTATTGCTAAATTAGCAACTTAAATGTTATTACCAAAAATTGGAGTTTATTACAGCCTACTCATACTTAATTGAAAAAATAAATCACTTTTATAATATAAAATAAAATTTTGGAAATAATTGCAACTAAATAATTGTAATAAAAAATAAATTTTCATTGCAAAACATATTACATTAACTAAATAAATATACAATTTTAAAAATCCTTGAAATAGACAAATTATTTTTAATTAATGATATTAATTCAAAAAATTCATTGTTTATCAAAATATTAGATTTAATAAATATGTATTAATATATCTAAACACAGTTTTTATTGATAAATTGTAATTAAAGTTAAATATGTTTTTAATTTCAATCCATTTAAATAAATTAAAATTATTATCAATTAATTTGTTATAAAATGCAGACAAATAACAAAATTTTATTTTGTATAAAATCATATGATTAAATAAATTATTAAATAATTTTTGTATTTAAACGCAGGAGTTAGTAATATAATTTATTTTATAATAATGTTTTCCATTACATATGAGTAGACAGTTACAAATGACTATCTTTGTTTATTACTGTCGCAAACTCTAAAACTTGCAACATTTACCTTTATAACTATAATTAACATTTAAATATTTGCTATTATTATTTTTGTTTAATTTTTATTTAAACTTAATTTAAATAAAATAATTTAAAACAATATTTGATTATAAAATAAAATTAATATTAAAGTGCAAATGTTTATAAAATTGTGTTTAATTTAATATTTATATTTTGTTTGATATTATTTATGTGTTTGTACTTACAATATGTAAATATAACTTATTTAAATAATTTGATTAATACTGTATAATGTTTTAAATAAAATTATCTATTAATCTAAGCTTTATAACCTTGTCAAATTATAAATATATTTAAATATAAACATAAAATATTTTAAATATTGTTAATATATAATTTTTAATTATTTATATCATAAATCATATTATTTTATTGATACATATTAAAATTGAATAATTAAAATATATTTAAGCAATATCAATTATTTATGATAAATACAGTATATAAATTAACGTATTAAGCACAAATATAAACGAAATATATTTGAAATAAACTGTACAAGAAAATATTTGTAACTGACGAGTGAATTACTATTCATTATTGCATTTTATATAATAATAAACGTAATAAATATATTTTATTTTTGTATTTTGTTTAATGCGTTTATTCTACTTATACTGTAACTCACAAGTTATGTAACGCAAAGACTCGCCTCCTATTCCTAAAAATATTTGGTGGTTAATAGCCTATCAAATGTAAATCATATATATGAAAAAAATATTGGCGGAAAGTGAAAGACAAAGATTTTATAACAAAAACAAAATATTTATTTTTAAACTGTAAATAATAAATTCTAAACTTTTTAAGATATATAACATGCTTAATACCTTATTCAAGTCTAAAGCAGTGTTACTGTTAATATTGACAGTCTGGCCTAGCTGCTTTGTTGTCTAATAATGTTTATTGTACAATAATGCAAAAGTATTTTGGTAAAATATCTTTAATTAAAATAAAATATTTTTTTTAATTTTTCATAATTTTTTCACAAATTTTTACATTTGATTCAAATTTTTTTTAATTGTTTATGTATTACGTATTTATATTACAGAAATTTTATAGAAAAAAAATTATACAGAATTTCTTGAAATTTAAAAAAAATTAAAACAATTAATTTCACCAAATTACTTTTGCGCTAGTGTACACTAAGCATTATTAGACAATACACGAGTTTAGCCATACTTTGCATACAAACAATAATAAATATGTAATAAATGTCCTAAAATTTTAGAATTTATTATTTACAATTTCAAAATAAATATTTTGTTTTCTTTATAAAATCTTTGTCTTTCACTTTCCGCCGATATTTTTTTCATATATATGATCTACATTTGAAGGGTTATTAAATACCAAAAAAAATTTGAAATAAGGGGTGGGGCTTTGCGTTACATTACTTGTGAGTATTAAAAATGTACAAATTATCTTATTGCTAAAAAAACATAATTTTATTAAATAGCAAAACTTTTGAATCGTTTTGAATTACAGCTTTCGTAAATATATTATTTTCAATAATTATTAAATTAAAATTATTTTTAAAACAATTTATTTGAAGTAACCACAATTAACTTACCATTACTGGATAAATTTCTTGTGATGTGTTGTAGGTACATTCAACTGTTATCACGTCATTTTGTTCAATATAAATTGGCTTTCTTAACTTTTGGTGTATTTGAAAGCGATAATCATAATTTACATATCTAACAATTGGTGCTAGTTCAATTTTATTTCGAAAATGTCGAACAATGAGTTGAGTTCCTGAATAAAATAACAATAAATACAAAATTATGAATTATGAATTTAAATAAAAAATATTTTAATTTTATACCGAATTGATGAGTATGTGATAAAACAGAGACGATGTAAATGCCATTATTCTCCACAGTCTATAATTTATATTAATATTATAAATTTAAAAATTTATCAATTAATTCTTAATTAAAATATTATTTTAAATTACCGAGATGTATTTTAAAATAAATTTACTTAAAAAATAAATAAATCTGACATGCATAACAATAATAGCTAATTTGTAATTACTTCTAAACATTTAATGTCAAAAACAAAAACAGTTAAAAAACTATCTTGCTTAGGTGGTATTATAGCTGCAACTGTATTATAATCATACCCAATACCACCAGTGACAAATTGATCCATGTTATATTTTCTGATATGGCCCGTATGCCAAACTCTTATTCCAGCCGTAATAAAAATGTTATCATTTAATTCAATATTTTCAAAATGACAACTTATAATAAAATATGTTGATTCAAGATCATGAGCAAGTTTATAACCGGCTTCTGTTGGCGTTGAATAAATATTTTCAGATCTATCCGAAAATGAAAAATAATTTCTAAAACAATTTGCCAATTCAATTGGTACCGAATTGCTGTTGTTATTTGGCCCACATTCAAATGTTTGATCAATATATTTATTTAATTTTAAAATATCATGATTAAAGCATTTAAATAAATTGACATGGTGAACAAACTTTCTTAAAGTGTCTGGTTTAACAAGTGACATAATCTATAGAAATATTTTTAAAAATTATTTTAAATTAACATTTTTTTATAATGATTTGAAAATAAAACTGCTTTTAATTAAATATTTAAACAAATCAAAAATATAAAATATATGATTTAATATTTATAAAATAACTCATATTATCATATAAATAATTTTATATAGCAAAAATTATTAGACAAAAACAAGAGTTGGAGCGTTTTTATATAATAGTAAATATCTGATTAAACTTTAACTCTAAAATAGAATCTATTGGTCACCAAAACTGTTAAACCTATAAAAAATATATATATATCCGCGAAACTAAATGTTATTTTAAGAATTGAATGGACAAACACAAAAAATACGTAAAAAACTCAATTTTTCTAATATATCCGATTGTAGAGCATTGCCATAAAGAGAATCTTAATAATTAATTAGAATGACTCAAAGATTATCAAATGTGTCAAAAATTAGTTTGATCGAAAAATTTATGAATTGCTAATAATTGGAGAATTTGACTAAACGTCAATTCCTAATAGGGATAAATAAATGCACTTATTAGATGTTTCGGAATTACAAAAATCTAAAAAATTTGTGAATCCAATATCAAATTTAAACTTAATTTTATAAACTATAGAACTCCTGTAGAAAATTTTTTAGGAAACGAAAACGCTCAAGTTTTCAATTACAATAAACTTCTTAATTATTTACCGCTAAATCTAAAGAGTTATTTAATACAAATTTAAAATATTTTATATTATTTAATTATTTATTTTAAATATTTTTAAAATTTTAGCATTTGTAAATTTTTAAAGTTTATCAAGATTAATTTTTCTATACAGTGCTAAAAAGGAATATGTATTTTAAATTAAAAATTAATTAATTTTAATATGAAAATTTATTTAACAAAAACTTTAACAAAAACTAATTTTAAACAGATAATAAATATAAAAAACATTTTCATGAATAATTTAAAAACTAGATAATTACTTTAATAATGTGCCGTTTTTCAGTAAAATTGACTTTTATTAATTTGCACATATTTGAATCAGTTTGAATAGGAACTTTTAACTAGATAGAAAAATTAGTCAAATAAAAATTGTTTTTATATAACTTACATTTTCCCAAATAAAATGAAAGAATTTAATATCAGTTTCATTAGAAATAGGCGGCGGAACTGGATTTATGAGCTCTATATGTTTGACGCCTTTGCTTTCATGTTTTGAAATAACGTTTGAATCGAACGGTAAAGTCGAACCAATAGCCCAAATAACGTTAGTCGGAGTGAAGTCAAACACTTCTAAGTCTTCTAATCCATCGTTTGTTTTATACGCTCTCTTAAACTCAATGACAGTATGCGTACAATTCTTGTAACCAGACATTATAATCCAATCCTGACTTTTGTCTATAACGGGTTGAACGTAATGATCGGTCCAACAATCCTAATATTAATTGCAATTAATATAAACTTAGAAATAAAAGAATAAATTTTATATTAATTAATAAAAATTTAGTGTTAACAAAAGTAAAGAGTAACTTTAAACCAGGCATTGTAAAAGGGGGGATCAGCCAAAAATCCTCCATGATTTTGAATATTGGCATTTATCCACCCCCTAGTATTTGGTCCGAAAAAAGATACCTCCCTCGAGGTTTTGCCGGCCGCCTTTGGTTTTTTGCTCAAAATTAGGCAATTTTCCCTAAATCCGGTTTAAATCCAGTTAATTTAACTAAATTTAGTTTAAATCCAGTTTAAATTTAATTAAATTAGGTAAAATTTTATTACAAATAAATAGGGTTTTTGAGCGTTTTTGGTAAAATTCCTCCCCTGATCTCCCACCTAGGTTTTTGGTTAAAATTTTGGGGAAAATCCCTACCCTGATTCCCTCCTAAATCGGTCGACCTTCTCAATCCCTGCATTAAATGGATTTAACTTTAAAAACAATAATACCATTATGCATTTTAATACTTATATATATTAATATAATTAAATTTCATTGTCAAATTCTATACTTTAATTCTAGCTTAAAATTTATAATTAAATATGAAGTTTCGGATATAGTAGGGTATAGAAGTTGCGAGTGAAAGTCGGTAATAAAAGTTAAGTACAAAAGTTATTATAAAAATTGAGTATGACAGTTATGCATGAAAGTATGTTATAAATTTTAGTATAAGATTATGTATGGAAATTATGTACAGAAACTTTGGTTTTCGGCCCAAAACAGAAACTAATAAAAATTTCAATATCTTAACTCAATTTGATTTATATTTTATTTAAGTAAATTTATAAACTTTTATTAAAAACTGAGTATATTATATGAAATCAATAAAATATTTATTGAAAATCTGTTAAATAATGATAAAACAAAAGTTTAAATTTATAAATTAAATGCAAAATATAAATAGATAAAATTTATAATTGTTTTAAGTTTAAAGATTAAAATATTAACCATATAATTATCATTTTAAAATTTTAAAACTATGATTTGATTTAAGTTAGGATTGTGCCAGGGTTTAATTGGGAAGATATTGCTATTTTGGGCCGAAAACCAAAGTTTCTAATTATCTATAAACAATTTTGTTTTTTATTTATATATTTTAGTTAATTATGCTATAGGATCGTGTTCTACAGTAGTGTACTGTCAGTGTACTAACCTTGGAACGTTAAATTTTGTTTGATATTGCATATGTCTATTAAATTTTGTACTAATCGTATAAAACAGCGAAACGCAATAGATAAGAAATCAAAATGTTTGTTAACTCTTATACCATTTGTTAAACATACAAAAACAGCATATCTGCTTGGTCACCCAAGGTCAAGGTCAAGTTTTAGACCAATCAGATATATTGTTTTTGCATGTTTAGCAAACAGTTAAATTGTTAAT
>JAQFXP010002309.1:0-15606 GCA_034693685.1 Belba bartosi
TAGAATGAGTTGCTCCAGAGTGCTCAGATTTCTACTACCTCGATTTTGATCACACATTTCTGAAACTGACTGTATAAATATAATTTTTTGAAACTCTAATTTAAAATTAATTTAAAATATTTTAATTAAATAATCTTTATTTTTTAATGTTGAATGAAATGTTTTTTTAATTGTTGAACACAATATAAAATAAATTTGTTATGAAATATCTTTTAAAATAACAATAGAGAATTAAAATGCCCTTGCGCACAATAAATAAAATCAAAATAAGATATAGAAAGCTCTGTTTAACAAAAATATTTATCTTTATAAATTTGAAAGCATAAAACATAATTAATTCTAAAATTTTAGACAACTCTATATCTCACACCAATTGCACATCTTTGCTTAAACTATTATTTTTTGTTTTTGGCTCTATTTCACTGATTTCTTAATTCAAATTTTTGCTAAAACTTGTTATTCATTGAGAAATTGCACAATTTGTTTTTGTTTTTTGTATTTATATTTTTGTAGAATATTTATATATTTTTTTTAATGCATTTAAAATATTATTTAATACTCAAATAAAAAATATCTCAATTTTTTAACTATTTAATAGAAATTAACGTTAATTTTTTTAATAATTTATTTATAATAATTAATTTTTGTTTAAATTAATTATTAGAATACTTATATTATTATTATTATTTTAATTATTGGTTTTATTAAATTTTAATTAAGATTTTGATTTAATGGGTTTTGGTCAGTCATCAGTTCTGTCCTTCTCAGCAAATTATGCCTCAATTAGACATATTATTGAGTATGCCTTCAACTCTAATACAAGTCAATGCAATCTAATAGAACTCAATTTGATCCGTCTCTCAGTTTTATGCCTCAATTTTTGGTCCCGACTCCAGGTCTGAAACCCATAGTTGACTATATTCTTATAGTTATGTTTGTTATGAAAACATTATTTAATTTTATTGTTAATTATTTTAATTGAATGTTAGATGAGAAACAATACGCATTTATCCGATTGTTAACAAATTGATGAGAACATTATTTTATTGATTTTGCGTTAAGTATTAAGTTAGTAGTTATACAGTAGTAAATCTCAGCTAAATTTTAACAAGTTTTGTGTCTTTACTTATCAATCGAATACTTCTCATCGACTTTTACATTGATTTTGTTTGACTTTATTTTTTGGATAAAACCCTATTTTCAAAATAGAATTATTAGTTTGTTTTCAAACATGTATTATAGCCTATAGTTCTGTTATGTAATGATCTAAAAATACAATTTTAAACATTCCTTTGCAATAGAGAGTAGAGTAAGTGTAAAAAGAGGGGGAGATTGGGGGCGGACAGCAATTACAAGTTATCGGACAGTTTTGGGACTAAAGTTTTAAAAAATTATTTTTTATATTTGAAAATTTGTTTGGTCTAATAATTCAAGTGCAATTTAATTTCAAAGTAAACATTAAAATTTTGCTTTAGATATTTTTAAATATTTTAATTGACAAGTTTTATCGAAAATGAGCTGAAACAAATATCAAATAATTGCTTTTCATAAAAATTAATCAAAAAATTAATTAATTAAAATATGAAAGATTTGAACTGAATGTGTAGAAACTTAAAAACGTATTTATAGAGAGTATTAGTCTATTTATCAAATGTTTTAATTGTAAAATCAAATCCTCAAACAGAAACCTAACGAATCTATTAATAACTTATGTCTTGACTCCGATTACGCGTACTCTCAATACAGCCCTTTAGAAGGCGAAGAGATGCCAACCGAGTCCTGTACTTACTTTTCACTTACTTTCCTTCTTTATTGCTCTTTCAGTTAACTTTTGGTTCACTAAATATCTTTTATAGACCTATTGGCCAAACATTGAAACTTTATTTGAATTCGTTGAGCATAAGACCCGAAGGAAGTGGAGTTGCGTTTAGCGGTGCCGTCGATAACAGACAAGTCCAGGCCTTAGCCAATAATCAACAATCTGTTCCATTAGAACAAATTGAGGACATATCCAAAAGTCAGCCATTAGTGAACTGCGCCGAACAGACACCCCATACCTCTCAAAAGCAACAAATTATCAGAAGTGAGCACAAAATGGCCAGTAATGAGACCGATGTGAGCGCTGCCGACACCAGTGATGATACAGTTAATGAGTCGAAAGGCGATGATAGCGGCGCTAAGGTTTCCACCAGACGTTCCTATAAGTACGACGACCCGCCCATTGTCTTCCGGGACGTAGACGTAAGACATAAGACATTCTTTCATTTATTGAGTTTTTGTGACTTATTATTTGATTTATTGTTAATTATAATCATATTTACAACTGAAGGGCATAACCGCTATTAAAAAATTAACGGAATTAGTATCCGATCTGTTGAGTGCCGAACAATTACAGTATTTACAAGAATTAAGTGATTATTTGGTGTCTGAAAGCGGTGCCTGGGCTCTAGGCAATGAGCACTTGGACTTTATTGCTTTACTGCTCAGGTTTTGAACTTTTTTTTTTGATTTTATGATTTTTTAAAACAAATATATGATTGTATGACTGTATGACTCAGTGGAGGCGAAGGAAGGTTTGCTCCAAATGTACCGCTACTAGTGTTAGAAGTACTTCAATCGGCGGCTCTCAAAGACGACATAGTACTGGTGTTACATCAGGACCGCAAAGATCATCGACTCATGTCTTACATTAACCGAATCGAGTCGTTAACTTTGGCCGAACAGGAAGAGATCGCAAAGCTTTTGTGCAATCTTTGCGGTCAACCGACAACTTTTGATTGGCTTCTCTACATAAGCGAGTGGACCGAAACTGACGGCCAGTCGTTCAACAATAGCCGAACCACAACCAGAGCTGCCGTCCATACAGTACTCAATGACAAACTGACGACTTTGCAGAGGACAGGCGTTCAGTTGATCTTCAATTTGGCGCTAAAGGAATTGTTTGAAGACACGGCCACTGAGTTAGCGACCGCTGTTCTCCAGTTCCTGCACGGAGACCTCGCAGAGGATCAGGGTATGGCTTGACTGCTAGTGATTGACAAAACATTGAATTAAATAAAATTTGAACTTTTGTATAGCGTTTATGTGTTTGACTGCGATTCTCAGATTTATGGCCATCAGTTACAACGATGTGCCGGCTCTGGTCAAAATGCTTGGCCCAGACATCAATAAATTTAAGGGTAAATCCGAACGATTGGATCAAATAGTGGATGAAGTGAACACTAAATTATCAACTCTTCCGTCTCTGTCTACCGGTGATTGATTACACGAATCGTTTGATTCTTTACTTTTGTTATTCATTGCTTTTAGGAATTATATGGAAAGCAATCGCTTTAAACATTTTGTTTGTTATTATTCTTTTGGGTTTTCTTTTCTCAAAATTCATTGCTTTTTATTATTTGTTTGATTTTTATGCCATAAATATCAGAACTTTTCTAAGTTTTAAAAATAATTTGCCATAAAATTTAAATAAGATTTTTATCTGAAGTTTATATAACGATAAGATTTTATACAAGATTTAGTACATTTGTAATAATTAGCCAAATATAACGAAATATTGCCCGAAATCATAGTTAAAATATTGTTTAATAATAAATTTAATTTGATTTTCGAGTGGTTTATACGAAATCAGTTTAAAATCGAATTATTTTAGTGAACATTAAAGTTCTAAATCGTATTTATTTTAATTTAATAAACTGATGAATTGTCGACAATGTTATTATTACTACAGTATTATAATTTGAAAGTTTTTTTTGTTTTGTTTTTTGAGTTTATAATATAATTTTATAAATTTATCAATTTATAAGATTTTATTACCGGTAAATCGTTTGTTTATATTTAACCTAAAAAAGTTCTGACCTTTTTTGGTAATAAAATTAGAAATTTCTACAAAAACTTTTCATCGAATTTATATAATTTGTTATTAATTCGGTTTGTTTTTACATAATGTCATTATTTTTAATATACTCTTTTGTTTTGATGGCTTTTTTCAATCGCATGTTATTTAATAAATAAAAAGTGCAAATACTTAACAATAAATATTTGGATTAAATTTGTGTTTTTGTACAAAAAAATTAATTTCTTCGAAAAGTCTTTTTTAGTCGAAATTATTTGAAAATCTCTTCAATAGTATATCCAAAGAGTTTGAAGTCAAGAAAATATATTTTATATAAATCGATGATATCCTGTGCGTTAATTTCGAGCAAATATTTTCGCGTTTCTCTATTATTAATATGAATTGAGTTCTTGTTTTCCCAAATCGTTTGATTGGTTTTGAATTTATTGGTTAAGTATTCGAAGTCCTGTTCACTCGTTTCGAGTTTTCCAATGAAATCATATTCGACATAACAGGGCTCACATCGGGTCCAGATCGGGGCCCAGTGTTCGTCGTATTTATATGTAGCCCAAGTGAGCAAAAGTTTAACGAATTCTTTGAAAACGGGTTGCGAATCGTTGTGAACATTCTTATGGCCCCTCTCTGACCGCATAATTGGGTCCCAGTATTTGGCATAAAAGTACGGCTCTTCTGATCGACTCTTCTCTCCCTTGTCTTTGAACGCAGAGATGAGTCTAAGGAACGGATGTCTAACGAAAATACTTTTAAAATATTCCTTATTTTGTTTAGTGTTGTAAAACATTGGACTGATTCGCGATAACACGTCGTTTGCGTTCACATGAAATGCAGTTATGTTTGTATTTGCGCTGTATTTCAATGGATTATCGCTTAAAATACTGAAATACTTCTTCATAGAAGTCGAAGCGATTTTCTGTACAAAACAAAACAAAAATTTGTGTTTTTCGTCGATAAGAATCGGACAGTTTTTTGTTGAACAATATCTATGTTTTCCCTTATAGTTATTACTAGACTTTCTCCAAATCGATATAATTCTATGTTTTAATCCATACTTTTTGCAAAAATAATCCAAACGTTTCTTCCGATCCGTTTGGGATTCTTTATCCGAAAACATTTCATTTGTTTTCTATGAGAAGATATGAATTAATTAAAAACATTAAAATAACTTTAAGTTTAACTCTTAAATAAATACTTTAAGTATCAATGTCTTTGATTTGGTAATAAGATCTGTTAAGTTATTCGGTGTAATCGCCACCACATGTGAAGAGTCGAGAATGAGTTGTCTTTGTATTAGATTCGGAAGTGAAATATGAATTACATCTTTTAAATAAGTTTTATGTTTCGCTTCATTTGACACAATTTGGGGCAAAAGCCACGAATGAGATGTACTGTAAGCCAAATAGAGTAGAGTTAGCACTAATAAACCAATTATCAAACTTTTTTTCAATCTCAAACATTTCGACAAAATTTGCTTAAACTTGACATTTAAAGAGTCTATCATTTTGTATAAATTGGATTCTTTAGAACATTTTAGTAAAAATTTAGATTAAATTTATAAAAATATTATTTTATGTTATTATCCGTTCGATACTATCCACACATTGAGAGAGGATTTCAAAAGTTATCATAAAAATTGATGTTTTTTAATTCAATAGGATGTGACTAAAACTGGTTTTAAGCAACAATTTTCGGATTAAAAACAAGGCCAACGAATAAATTTGAAGATTTTGATTTGGTTGTTTTAAACGTTTAAGTGTTTGTAATTGAATAAATTATTTGCAAACTCTTGAATGTTAGTCAATAAAAAACATCTTCAAACGAAAATATTAAAATTTTTATTTAAATTTATACCAATTTTTAAAATTTAAAAATAATGAAGGATTTAGACTGAATTAATAAACTTCTAACATGATAAATTACTTTTTAAAAATAAATATCATAGTTTATAATGTTATAGAAAGTAGATTTGATTACATTAAATAAAATTATATTTTGTTTGACAAAAGACAAACATTTATTAAAAATACATAAAAAGTTATAATTTAGATAAAATTACATTAAAATTATACATGCTAGCTTATAAGCACCTAATCCCGGAATGCCTATATAACAAAAAATAAAACAATTATAACATATAATAAAAAAATATCAAATATTAAATTTTGACATAATGCTGTAAAAACTATTAAATTACATTGATTAATTTTAAAATATATGAATTACATATTTATAAAAACTAAATTAAGAAAAAGATAAAAATTAAATAAAGTATATATAACTGTACAGTCAGTTTCAGAAATGTGTGATTAAAATCGAAGTAGTACAAAAATGCGCACTCCAGACCAACACATTTTACGGCTGTGTAAATCCGCCATTAAATTTTAATTAGCTGATGTTTTATAATTTAAAACGTAAAATTAATAATGTACATCTAATATTAACTAAGTAAAACAATATAGGTATGTTTTTTACATGTTAAATTAATAAAATATTAAACCAATTATAATTTTATAATTTCAAAATTTATATAATTATTTTTATTATAACATAATAATTACACCTAGCTAAATTTTAAAATTATAAAATTATAATTGTATTAATTTTTATTAATTTAACACGTAAAAAGCATACCGTTATTGATTTACTTAGTTATTATTAGATGTACATTATTAATTTTACATTTTAAATTGTTAAACATCAGCTAATTAAAATTTAATGGCAAATTTACCCAGCAGTAAAATAAGTTAGTCTGGAGTGCGCATTTTTGTACTACTTCGATTTTGATCACACATTTCTGAAACTGACTGTATATATTACATACGTATGTATACAGCCGTTCTCTAAATTATCTTTCAAGCTTAAACTCAATTTATTTAAACATGCTTAGTTATTTAAACTTTAAATTTATTTTGCAACTATGAAATGTTGGTACGCAAAAAGTAAAAAAAAACTTTGGATTTTATCTTGGTGTTAAGTAACATGTCAAATTCTACTCAGACAAATTTAGCATGATTGAAAAAAAATTAAATTATAGAAATTTATTACATGTATTTTTATTTTTAAAATTTTTGATTTAAAATAATTTTTACCAATACTACAATTTTAAAAATGCAATATTTGCTATGCTTCTAAGTTAAGTATCCTTGGTTGTTTTTAGCAAACAAATTTTTATAATTTTTATTTTTAATTATTATTGTCAGTTATAATTTAGAAAATCTTAAAATTAATCGTATTTATTAGAAGCATTTTAAAAATAAAAACAATTGTTTCTAATTGTTATGATAAATTATCTTATAAATAATAACTCAACTACTGTTAAAGAGCACACAAATGACAAAATAGACGAGATTATAATTTAGTTAAACAAGCTACAGTATTTATTAATTATTAAGTATAAGTAAAAGTATTTATTAATATTAATAATTCTAATAAATATACCAAGTTGATGTATACAATATTTGTTAATATATTACTTGTTTAATTGTCCTGGGATAATAATTAATCATGTCAAGATTAATCAGAGATTGAGAAGGTCGACCGATCAAGGGGGATCAGGGAGGGGATTTTTCCAAAAACGCTCAAAAAACCTATATATTTATTATAAAATTTTATTTAATTTAACTGAATTTAAACCGGATTTAGCACCAATTTAGAAAAAATTTCCTAATTTTGGGCAAAAAACACCAAAAATTTGCCGGCCTCCTTCGGCGGCCGTCAAAACCTTAAGGGGGTACCTTTTCTCGGACCAAATGCTAGGGGAGATAAATGCCAATTTTCAAAATTAGGGGGTTTTGGCTGATCCTCTCCCTTCACAATGCCTGAGATTAATTAATATTCAAGATTTAAAATAACGTCAAAGTAGTGAAAGGGAATAGAGTTCTGACTGAAGCTGACGAACAGCTAAAGTCCGTGCACTGTAGAAGTGAACGTCGCCATGTTGTAAACTTGAAAAAATATATGTTTTTAAACTCTAAAAGCATAGATTTTCTCAAGTATACAACATGGCGACGTTCACTTCTCCAATGCACGGACTATAATCGAATCGATGAATCAATTGAGACCTCTATTGCACTCTTACTATGACTTCATTGCGAAAACGATTGAAATATTATAAACATTTGAATGAGATTTGAATTGTTGTTCAAAATAATAAATATTTTGATTAAATAAACAAAACTATAGACAATGAGTACTAATTGTGTGTAAAATATGTGAAATTCGAGTTATTTAGTCGTTTTGTGTGAAAATGTGCCATAAATTGAGACTTAATTCGAGAACAGAAACTAATTTTAGTTAAATTACGGCTAATATGAGTCCGATATGTGTTCTCCCAATCAATCAATTGTTTAATTAATTAATTATTTATAATTATAATTAATCTATAAATCAATACTCATATTGCAATAATGTTTTTCTCATTTCTAATAAATTTAATCAAAACCCAATTAAATTGTGTAAAACATATCATATATTTGTTGACCAAATGTCGACTTTTTCGTCGATATTCTGTATATGTTTTTATGTCTTTTATAATACTTTTAATTCAATTAATTCTTTGCATTACTTTCTATTCGTCAAACAATTCGAGTATTGAATCCAAAATTCAAAGTCAATTCAATTCTAACGAGAAATCCAAAAAAATTGGCGTAAGTTTCGGTTCAAATCAAATTCAAATTAGTCTTAAACTCAAATTGAATATTGAATTTGGAAATCATTTTAGGAAAGAGTCGATCAATCGATTGATTATGATTTGGAAAATGATATCTCAATGAGTAATGCAATTGATTCGAAACAGAAGGATATCTCAAAAGTCAATTACTTTAAGTCTAAGGTATTATCTATTGTCTACTATTATAGTATATCCGATATTACTGTATATCCGATATAATCTAAAGTTTATTTCGATTATTCATTATTTAAGAATTTTTTGTTTTTTTTGCAATTATTTCAGAAAAATTTGAATGAATTGAATGTAAAGTCATTTTGCAATATAAGCGCCAGAAGTGGTAAATACGGCGTTTCGGCCGTTCAGAGAGCGGTCTCCAGACAATGCAAACAAGAGTTGGCAGACATCACATGTCTGGCCATTACATCGCAACTCTATCCCCAATCACTTCCTCGTTATTGTCCACTAAAAGGTAGAAATTAAGTCATTTTAACTCGAATTTAATTTTTTATATTTTGGATTTTGAATGGATTTCTATTTTGTTTTCATTTAATTTTAATTCAAATTTAATTTATTTTTGGTTTGAATTATGATTTGCGTTTGAATTGAATTAATTGTGAAATGGATTGAAAAAGAGGGGAATTTTGGTGATTATGTCGGCTGTTATAGAGATAGTGCTAAACCCAGAATATTAAGCGGATATAGAGCTAAATATCCGGATAACAGTCCGACCAAATGCCTGAATATCTGTTTGCAGTCGGGCTTCACATTTGCGGGTTTGCAGTTCAGAAATGAATGCTTCTGTGGTTCAGAACTTTCATCTCTGAGTCATAAATTGCAGCCAAACCTTTGCAATATGTCGTGTTCGGGTGCGCCCAACCAGTCCTGTGGCGGCTATTATGCCATTGATATATACAAAACTGGACTTAAATGTAAGAATTTTATTCAAAACACTCGAACTATCGTTTAATTATCTTATTTATTCTTTTTTATATTTTATTTAATTAATTAATTATTTTTAACAATTGATTTATTTTTAAATATATATAATTTATATTACAAATAAAGATACGCCAAAAGTAATTCCACATCTGGTCTACAATACAGTCAATGATAATAACATTAAAATAGTATTTCTTCTGACACTTAACGGTCGTTCTCTTCGCCAAATCAAAAGACTTTTGAAGAATATTTACGACAAAAAACATTATTATTATATTCACATCGATTCGGTGAGACTCTCGTCACAAAAGCTTTATTTTATGTTTTGAATCAAAACTTTTGATTTGAAATTTCTATTAATAGCTAATAATTTAGGGAATATTTAATTTTGCTTTAAAGTTATAGTCAAAGAATGTTCACTCTATTCACTCTAACTTTTTAAACATTATGTTATTCTCTGTTATACACATTTTACAGCGTTTTTATCATTAAATTTGTTGCAAATGTTGTGCCAATAAGTGAACTCGTTTTGCCAGAGCCCAGAGCTATGCTTTTGTTTAGTTATTGAAATTTATTATTCGAATCTCTAGCGCCAGGATTACCTGTTTCGCGAATTGAGTCAATTGGAGACCAAATTAACAAATGTGAGACTTTCCCGAATACGTCTGTCCACCATATGGGGCGGCGCTAGTCTTCTCCAAATGCTTCTGAACTCTATATCAGAAATACTTAATTTCAATGATTGGCGAAATTCCTGGGATTTTGTTATTAATATTAGCGAAACTGATTTCCCACTTAAGTATATTTTTGTTCTTATTTTTCCCCAATTTCTCATTTGTTTAAACTATTCGTTTATTTTTATCCTAAAATCAAAGACCAATTCGAGAATTAGAAAACTTTTTGACCGCAAATAAAGGCAAAAATTTTGTCAAATCTCACGGCCAGGACTCACAACGCTTTATATCGAAACAAGGATTAGATAAAACTTTCTATGAATGCGATACTCATATGTGGAGAGTGGCTGACCGTCTCTTACCTCAAGGTATTTCTTAGTTTCTCTCTAAAGTTTAGAGCTCTGGTCCTATACTTCTCTATAAATAATTGCTTTACTCAAAGGCCTTCGTTGGGACGGCGGCAGTGATTGGGTTGTATTGAGTCATCAATTCTGTCATTACATTACTTTCGAAGACAATGAACTTTTGAGAGGATTGAAGCAGACATTCAAATACACACTATTGCCGGCAGAAGTGAGAACTTATTTCTTATTTGTTTTGCTTTTAAACATTTATATAAATATAAATTGAATTGAATTGATTTGATTGGTTTGTTTAGTCCTTCTTTCACACTGTCCTCCAAAACAGTGAGTTCTGTTCGACAATAATCGACAACAATCTTCGCCTAACGAACTGGAGGCGCAAACAGGGCTGTAAGTGCCAGTACAAGCATATAGTCGACTGGTGTGGCTGTTCTCCTAATGTGTTTAAATCGAAAGACTGGACACGACTTCTCGCGACTCAATCGAAACCATTGTTTTTTGGTCGAAAATTTGAACCAATTGTTAATCAGAATATAATTAATAAATTAGAGGAAATGATTGGAAAGAATTTTAGTCGAAATACATTAGCGCTCAATAAGTATTGGCAAAACGAATACGACTTTAGAGACAGTGAGCACAGCGTTGATGACTCGAAACTTACTTTTTATTATTCGTTTGCAATAAATAGTCACAAAAGTATTGAAAACAAATGCCATTCGAATCAAAACTTTAGTCAAACAAAACGATTGAAATATTCACTTCATTTAAGTCACGTTAAAGAAGTGAATCTGTATTTCAAAAATGAAGTCTTTGTGGGATATCTAATCACATTTGAATCGATAGCCACCGACGGATTCAATTCGATTATTAATTTTGAAACTTTGATCCGTCCGATGAATAGCAATAATATAATTAATAATTTATCGCAAAATCTAATAGAATTACAGGTTTTTGTCTGAATTTAGTGATTTAATAATTTTGTTCTAATATTGTATTAATTTTATAGGTTTGCTCTGATTTTGATGTAAAAGAGTTAATATTTCGAAACTATGGCTGCATTTTGGGTCCATTTTCAAAACCAATTGCTTTACATAAATGGCATTCAAGTCGAGAGCCATTTATCGCAACCTTTGTTTGGGTCGACCCCATCAACACTGTTGCCGCTTCTTATGAAGTGAGGATAGAGTCAAACGGCTCGTCTGACCAGCCCTTCCTGGTTCTGACCCAAAGGCCACAACTGAACGCACCATTACGTCCAGGGCTTTGGAAATTAATAGTTTTGCACAAATGGGTAGTTATAGCTGAGACTCAGTTTCTTATAACTCCTTTACTTTTCTATAATAAAACTAAACTAAACAAAGAATATGCAAAAGTGTTACACAACGGCCCAAAACACACCTATACTTCCCATAACTTCAGTTTAATCGAAAAATTTCTTGGATTTCAATCTAAAGGTTTTGATTCAAAGACTGCTCTAAAAAATTCTCATAAATCTGACGATCATTTGCTTAATTGGATTAACACTTTATACTCAAAATTTTGGTCGTCTTCTCATGAAATGTGTTTGAAATCCATTTCCATATTAGAGTCGACGGGTTTTGACACTAATTTTAATTGTGATTTGCATTTGATTTCCTGTCATTTAACTGATTGGAGCTCTTATTCTTCGGACCCAAAGTCAGACATATCTTCATTAGTCTAGTTATACATCAAATCATTTGACGACAACATTAGTTAGTCAGTGCCATAACAGCCCATCCCATCCACTCGAGTGCCTTCAACTTAACACTCAATTCTGTGATTTACTAATAACTTAATAACTATTTATTTGAAATATATTTACAATAAATTATTATTTCATAAAATTAACTATAGATTCAATTTTAATGCATTTGTATTTGATATTTATGTAACTTATTTAGAATTTCTAATATATATATATTATACAGTATATAAACACTTTTATAACAATTATCTATAAATTTTTTTAAAAATTCATTTCAATTCCATAATAATTGTTTTGATTTTAATTATTGTTTCAAAATATTTTAATAAATTTATTTATAGTTTGATAAACAAATATAAATTTACTAAATATTTGCATTAAATTAATTATTTTTCATTTTTAAAAAGATTATTTTAGCTATTATAATATTTTGGAAAAAATATTCTAAATGTGTCTGGTGACATTCTGAGAAAATTTTTATATTTTCTACCTTTAAACCTATTACTCAGCAATTAATATAAATTTAAACTTTAAAGCGATTATTGTTTTATATATTTTAGTTATTATAGTTATTGTGGAATTTATATAAATTTTAATTACTTTTAAAATTTAGAAATATATTAAAAAGTTATGAAATTTTTAATACATTTTCGAAAAGTTTTGGTCTTGTACAAGTATAGTCGGAAAACTTCAAGTTCTTTATAAATAACGAAAAATTTTAGAGCTTGGCATATAATGTTGTTAATAAAGAGAAATGAGTATATTGACCGCAAATTGGTAGAAATTAATATATAAGGTTGTTAATAAAGAGAAATAAGGATATTCGCTGCAAATTATTAGAATAAGGTAGGTAGCGTTGGTTTGAAGATATAGCAAATGGGATTTAACTATTTTAATTAGGATTGAAGGTGCAATTGAAATTGTACGAAAGTATTGTACAAAATCAAAATTAGACAAATTATATTTTGGGCAAAGTGGCATGCCTGGTTTCTAATTTTAAACTTATGTCATTTTGTAATATTTGTATTTTTTTGCAACTAACTCATTGATAAGAAATAAACAGAGATAGGCACATCTCATAGTTTAAAAGAGTCAAATAACATTTTAATTGTTTATTAAAAATGCAAAAACAATATATCTACATAGTTTGCCCCAGACTATGCAGATATATTGTTTTTGTATGCTTAACAATTGGTATAAAAGTTAACAAACATTTAGATTTCTTATCTTGTGCCCATTGCTGGAAATAAAGATTAAATTAAGAAAGTGACATCAGTTGAAAATCAGAAAATGCATTGGTCACTTTGCCCATAATATAATTTGCCTAATTTTGGTTTGGTATTGTACTTTCTTACAATTTAAATTGTATATAGTGGTGGTTTAAAGATCTAGCAAATAGGGATTAGATATTTTGATTTAGATTTAAGCATAAAGAGTCAATTTAAGAATTTAGTAAATGGAATTTAACAAAATTATACTTGAAATGTATTACGGTAAGATCATTTTGTTCAGTCTTGTTTATTAAATTTCGAGTACTCGTTAATCAATTGTTTTTAATACAAATAATATTGATTCAACAAATACTGCAATTACCGTATTACCTCACTTATTGTGCGAAGATTGTATCTAACTAGTAAGTTTCTGACCGATGTGTACAGTACTTAGATAATGTAGAATTGCATTACATTTGCTGTTTTTAATTATGTTTATACTAAAATTTGTTCAATATGATGCTTTTAAGTTTAACTTATGAGTCAAAATAATTTCAGGAATTAAACATTGTTTCTAATTTGTGAAATCATTTCAATATATTTTTGTGATTAACCTGATTAATTTTACTCATTTTATTATTATAAGAAAAGATATTTATATTTGCAAAACATAGGCTTTTTTTTGTTCAATTCTTTTCACAAATAATTATATATTAATAAGCTTTTTCTACTAATTTAGAATCAAATCAATCAAATTATAGCTATTTATTCGGAATTACTTATTGTTGTTAAGAATATTTGTTTGGATTTCAAACTTTAGAATAAAAAATGTCTTTAACTTAAAATGATTGTTGTGTATGACTCTTTAGATATTAACAAGATAAAAAGACTAGTTTGTAGAATCTTAACAAACTAATTTTTAATTTTACCCAGAATTATCCTATATACATTGAAACGCAGCTCAAATTAAAAAAGTTAAGATTCTTATTATAATTTGTGTACAATTTTTATTAGAACAATCTTTTATAAATTTTTACTACAAATCTTGTATAGAAACGTAAGTAATAAATAAATCTAAGATTCTCAGTTCCCGTTCAATGGACAGGTTACATGTAGTTCCTCATTATGCAATTTTTTTATTAGAAAATAAATTTTCTATAACTTTAAATATATACTATATATACAGTATATACTATATATTTAATGTTAGAGAAAATTTATTTTCTAATTAAAAAAATTGCATAATGAGGAACTAACCTGCCCAGAAAAAGAAATTTTGTTTTTTTATGCAATCTGTTCTAAAAATAGAGATTGGACAGTTTTAATGCTTTGTTCTTTTCTAGCAATTATATATATATATTTTAAATTAAACATATTTTTTCTTAAGAAGTCATTTCTCTTGTATTTGTAAAAGAAATTTTGCAATATTTGGTAAAAATATTGAAATTTTAGAAATTTCAAGTGAACATATTAAATTTATGAAAATATCTAAAAATTTAAAGTTTTAAATTCAGATGTTTATGATTATATTACTTTTTTAAATTAATATTTTACACAAATTATTTTAATTAAAATTTCAAAAAGTGGTCATTTATTGTGATAAATATAAGTCATAAATATAAGGCTGTGAAAAATAGGGATTTTTGTAATCATGGTGCCCTCCGAGACGTGGAGGTTAATAATTATAGTTAATTTAATATAAAATAAAAACCAAATATATATAAATGCAAATGTCAAAAATAGTATAGTCAACAATTTTCGACTTTACTATTTTTAATTTTACCATTTTCGACTACCATTTTCGACTACTATTTTCGACTATTATTTTCGACTTTACTATTTTCGACTTTACTAAATTTATTAAAATATATAAAAATTAAAAATAAATATTTTTATAATTTTTTAAAAATGTCTGTGTGTACGAGTATCGTTATACTAGCGCTCAAGTTAAATTTTAACGTATGTTAATATAACGAAACATCGATATAACTTTATTTTAAAATATTCCTCACAAATGCAGTTATGCGGATTTCGATTTACTCATACATTCAGACAAATTAATAGTACTATTTGGTAGTTAAGTAGTATTTGGCATTCCGACTGCAGTTAAGTCTAACTTAACAAACAGGTAGTGGGTTCAAACCCCGTCCGAGCTAATTTTTCTTTTCATAA
>JAQFXP010002310.1:0-15605 GCA_034693685.1 Belba bartosi
AAGTTTTGTACTTAAATCATTGATTGGAAATAAAAATCAAGTAAAGAATGTGACATAAGTTAAAAATGAGGAAAAGTGTCGCTCACTTTGTCAAGAATGTAATTTGCATAATTTTGGTTTTGTACCATACTTTGGTTAAGTTCTCACTGTACAACTATTTGGTCCAGCATTGACTTATATTAAAACATTAAGTAGATTCTTAATAATATTAATACAATGTTTAAAATCTGAATCGTTAACTTAGCTTGAAACATTAGAAAGTTATTATTTTGCAATTTATTTGTTTAATTGTGCTTGATCAATAATTGTCACAAGCTGTTTACTTCAGAATTTTCATCAAAATTGTTCTGAAATGCAAAGAATTTTCTGTTTTGATGATTGCGTCGAATAAAAACAAAATTATAATTATGTTTAAGAATTAAAACAAAGATAATAACAAACAATAGAGTCGTTAAAACAATGTTAACGTTTGACAACACTTTCAAAGATTTCATTTCATTACTTAAAGAAATACTTTCAGCGCTCTCTTCGACCTCTAACTCCATATTGATTTGATCGGCAATCGACTGATTAGACTCTAATTGATTTTCCGAATCGTCGACCTCTTCACTCAAGTACTTCTGACACATAACCAGATAAGTTGTGGTACAGCCGACGTCAAACCACTTGCCTTTGGCCGAGGAGGCAGAGCTCATAACCGCACAATAATTCTTTGAGTGCCAGTTGTTTGGCTCATTCGGTCCCCAATTTGTGTAATTGAGTCGACTTCTATCGAACCAAATGAATGACTCATTGCTGACCCGAATCAAACCTATCCAAACCGAGTACTTCGCGTGATATGTGTCGAACACAAGACTCGATATAAACTCGAACTCTGACTCCGAGTGAATGGTGACCAGAGTCGCCAAATAGACGTATTCGCAGATTGTCATCGCGTCGTGGAAGTTGGCTCCGGCCAAGTCGTTGTGGTATTTCAAACACTTCTGCCCATACTTGTGCCACCCGGACTCGCATTCAGTGCTACTCGACACTGACTCACAGTTTACTTAATTATTCAAATAAATTAATTTTAGTAAAACAATTAATAAAATGCAATAAAATATGAAATACCCAAAAAATATTTGAAAACTGAACAGGCAAAGACTAAAAAGCAAACACATATTAAATA
The DNA here is from genome assembly GCA_034693685.1 of Belba bartosi. Classification (NCBI taxonomy): domain Eukaryota; kingdom Metazoa; phylum Arthropoda; class Arachnida; order Sarcoptiformes; family Damaeidae; genus Belba; species Belba bartosi. The sequence continues at coordinate 1,169 of JAQFXP010002310.1, forward strand.
AGTTTTCATGTTAGTTTAATTTGAGCTAAAATAAGTTTCAAAACTAAGTAGAACTGAAAACAGCTGTAATACATCTATAATAATTATTATAATCTAGTTCCTTTATTCTTAATTAGAGCCAATTTATTACATTGAAAATGCAATCGAATATAAGAAAGCACTGAAAGGAAACCCAAAAGGATTTAGAGTTAATTTAATGAACAAAAATTATAATCTTTTAATCGATTGTATTATTAAGTATTCGATAAAATTAATATTTGAACCAAACATACAAATTAAAAAAATGAATGAAAATCATAGAATATTATGTGAAACAATTTTAATAAGCTAAAATTGCTCGAATACTCACTATTTGTCTATTGCAGCCTTTGTGACTAAAACATAATGTATTAGAACTAAACAGTTTATTATCTATAATTGTATCATTCAAACTGACAGAGTGAGTCTTTATGTGTTTTGCACTAAACAATAATTCATTTCCCAAAATCTCACCAAATTATCAATTAATAAATATGTAAAACAATTAATTTGATAATAAAAATGTTTAATTGAACTTTTAATAACTTAAAGTAGCGATTAGCTGCAAATTGGTGTAATATAAGAATTGTTACATTTTCTACATAAACAATAAATACAGTATTATATGTTTAAATGTTTGGTAAAAAAGCTATAAAACAAAACATAAAACATAACAAAACAAAAAAGTTCATAAATGAACAAATGAGTCATTAGTTGCACTTGTAGTGACGGATTGGATTCGGGAAACAATCAACTGATCGAACAGTTCTCGAATCGAATTCATTAGCGACTCGTTCTCATTGAGCAACTCATTGCTGGTCAACGAAGAACTCATTGGATTCGTTGCGTTTCGGGAATTAAAGTTCGAGTCTTTCGAGTCAATCGACTCTTTGATTCTGTACTCGAAGTGATTCCACAAATCGTTTTGAACTTTGGTTTGCAATGAATTGAGTTTTTGTATTGAATCGGAGACTGCCTTCAGAATCAAATGCAAATCCTTTTCGTGTGATTCGATTTGAAGCAAAATATCAATCAGTTTTCGAATATAAGAATAAATATCTTTCATTAGTTTCTCTTCCAATTGAAAGCAATCGCAGAGCAGTTTAACCATAACTGTATTGTCGGTCTTCTTACTCCTGTCCTCTTTGGGTCGTTTTCTCAACAAATCATAAGCGGAGAGAATGTCTGAATATATCTTCGAAATCGATTCGTCGATTGGTTTAGATTTGATGAACTCATTGAACGTCTGATTCCTCTGAGCGTCGATGACTATAGTGACCAATGAATGCGATTTAACGAATAGATTCGAAATAGTTTCCGACATTCCGTACACTTCTCTCAATTCAATCAACGCTTCCTTCGAAGAACGCAATAGAGTTGACGACAAGTGCCGACACTTTTCACAGTTTTCGAGATTTATTTGAATCGAGTTCTTGAAGAACTGAGCGATTGAGAACAGTTTACTGAACTCGACGTTCACTTTGGCGGTCATTTTTTGCATATTATTCTGTGCACTCAAACAGTTCATCAAAAAGCTTTTGAAGCCCTCGTGTAGTGTTCGGTACTTTTTGATGGCCTGTTGGGACACCCAAACAGAGTTACGCCACGAGTTCTTCTGTTCCTCGTATGCCATCACTTGTGTCGGGTTTAACATAATCTCCTCGACTGAGGGCGGGATAACACACGCGGAGTATGAGTTGTATTGACTCACTTTTGATTTGTCGAACATTAATATACAGATCGGCTGAAAGTCTTTTTTATACCAATTGTCAATAATCTGTTGTCCGATATTCTCTTGTAATGTCAGACCTTTCGGAAGAATCAAATACTGATTATTGTTTTTAATTGTTGTATTTGACTCTATTAGCAGTTGTAGGTCCAGTAGTTTCGTGTCGACTGTTATCTCATATGAATAGCTCTCCAGAGTATTGATGACAAACACTTCGACCATATATTTGTTGAGAATGTTGGCCAGCATTTGGAAAGCAAACTTTCCGCCCCTTTTCTTCGGATCCCATTCCAAAACCATCTAATAATACAAAAATATATTTAAATTAATTTAATTAATTGATTAATAAATAAACGAATCAATGAATAAATGAATGAATGACTCAATGACTGACTCGAAGATAGTTTTCTAAATTGAATTTAAGAGATCCACAGATTTGGTTGTATTGCGATATTTCGCGCGAAAACGACACCTAAAGAGCAATCATAACACCAATCAATCAAAAGTCAATTAATCAAAACTTAATTCAATCCAAACCTTTCCCTCACTGTCTATATTCGCACAGATATCTAACGACGACTTTCGCGACACAATTGGTATCCATTGCGCCGGAGAATAGTTGGGCAGAAAAGGTCTTCGACCGACAATTATCTCTAAAATTAATTATTCAAACATTTGTTCAAATTATACAAAATTTAATTTAATTTAATCAAAAAGTAATGTCAGAATCAAAGTAAGTCAAACCGTGAGTCAAGAGACCGAAACTCCAGTTGTCGACAGCACTGGAATACTGTTTACTCAGAAAGAGTTCGGGCGCTAAGTACTGGAGGGTTCCGACGAAAGAAGAGGCCAAACTCGACTGATCCAGTTCTTTGGCGTAACCCAAGTCTATCAGTTTGTAGAGAACAGTGTCGTCGGTCTGGGGCTGAAGAACCACTAAATTGAGTTCAGTTCCAATTAGACTAACTTAGACATAGATTCTATAATTAGTTAATATATAAGAATCGAGTCTTCGAACCATTTTCTGGTTTGAGGTCTCTGTGGATAATGCGTTTCGAATGAAGATATTCGATGGCCGCCGACACCTGAAGCAGGATCTGTCTCACCTCCAGTTCCGTTAGACCGCAACAGTTGTCGGGTTTGTTGAGCACTCGTCTCAGATCACCGCCACTGCAGAACTCCATTCCCAGAGTCGGTAAATCGGATTTGGAGTCGAGCGCCGGCGGAATGTCCAGAGCTCTCACCACATTCGGACAGTCCAGTCGACGCATTATATCGACCTCTTGTTTCCATCGGTCCCTGAATTGCAATCAAAACAAAACAAAACAAAACAATTGAATGAGTGGTGAGTGAGGGCTGAGTGAGGGGTGAGTGAGGGCTGAGTGAGGGGTGAGTGAGGGGACATACTTGTGCTTCTGAGTCATGCCTGCGTTGGCATCCGTCCAACGACACTGTTTTAACGCTATCCTCTCATTAGTGTCCAAATTGATCCAAAGAGTGACGACACCAAACCCTCCCGAACCCAATATCTGTTCTCTTTTCCATTTATCGATTATTAGGTCCGAATCCGCCATTAATTCAATTAATTAATAATTTCTGAATAAATAATTCGTAAAAATATTTATTTATTTAAATCCAATTTCAGTAAACATTTCGATAAAAGTTTGTTTAAAAACCTTTACTTTTGTGTAAATAATTGGTTCATTAAATATGTGTCAAAATTCAATACCAAAACAAATGTTTTGATTATTTGATAATTAATGTCAAATATAAAACAATTCTTGAATTTTGTACTAAAATTATTTTTTAAATTCAAAAATCAACTAAAAAAACATTTGTAATGCGTTTTTCATATAAATCAATAAAATTATTTCAAAAATTAAAGCCAATGTATGAATGAATGTAAAGTTTATTAATAAATGTTAGTAAAACACAAACCTATATAACAATGAGTCAAATGTTGGTTAATTTACTGCAATGTTTTGGTCTCCAAAAAAGTTTTACTCAAAACCTGATTTTTGGACTAAAGGAGGAGTTTATCGTTAAAATGATTTTTTATTCGTTAAACATTGCGTTAAACAAACTTGAATTGGAAATCAAATCAAATTAATTCAATACCGCATTGAATGAGTCGATAAGATATTAATAATTAATAGAATAGCTATAGAATAGCTATAGAATAGCTGATTATACACTATTTAATCAAAGATTAGATTTGCTATTTAATTTGATATGGCAACAATTTGTCTAACTTTACTCTAATTTCCTTCACTTAATGTCATTCCTGACTATAACTTGGTTTTTAATGAAAATGCAAATAATATCTTGGCAATCTTTTAAATATTTGTGATTGAAATTAATCGAATCTGGTAAAATTTTATAATCAGTTCTACAATAACTTGCTTAATTGTTAAAACGATTTGATTTATTTTAGTATAGATCAACCACCAATTTTTTATATTACTTAATTAAATATGAATTTAATTTAAAAATATTAATGATAGCATTGTTTAAAAACTAATAATAATTTATTAATTATTCTCATTTCATTGATTAAATATTTTTTAGATTGCAAACAATAAGCAATTAAATTAAAAACTTTAATATGAAAAATTAATGAATAAATTAATTAATAAAAGCTCGTCTGAAAAGTATAATAGATCACAATCTATTGTATATTGTTAAAATGAGACTTATCCAAAATAAATATGACCATGATTAATAATGTTATAAAGTTTTTCTAAAATTTAAACTAGACTTAGATTTAGCCTTAGAGTAGAAGATTCAGAATTTAAATTTTTTTCTAAAATTTTGAAAAATATTAGATGAATATAAATGTGTTCATGTTTAATTTGCTCTGATTTTGGTATTTTTGAGTTTGATCATAGACTAAATATTTATTTAGCAAGATTTTTAAATATAAAATTTATTTATTTTGTTTTATTTAGAATTTAATATTTAAAACTTGACAATTTCTTAATTTTGTGTAATTAAAAAAAACCACTATTTATTCTTTTTTTTGTCTAAAAACTTTCTTTTAACTTTGTTTTGTTAAAATAGAGACACAGAATTTGTAAAAACAATTAAGTTTAAATTTATAAACCTTATCAAGATAATGGTTAAAAATATCTATGAACAAATAAAAAGTAAAACGTAGCAGAAAAAGCAAGAGATAAAATTGAATTATAAAAACATTTTCACAAAATAGTTAATATTGTTTATTTATCATACATTTGTAATATCGAAATATTTATATACAATATCTTAAATATACAATAAAAACAAAACAAAAAATATTATTAATTAAGTTCTCTTTTTATAGCTATTGAGAACCAGGAAAATCGCAACAATAGCTATTAACAAGTCTATGACCAGCACTACAGATGTGACTAACAATGGATTTAAATCAATGCCAATAAATATAGGGACCAATTCGAAGTTGTTGATTCCTATACGCAATGAAAGTTTACTAATTATTTACAATTTATTACACTCTATATAAAAAACTAGCAATATAAACATTATTTACAAATTTAAGTCAAGCAAGTTGTATCATTCAAATTTTAAATTCTTAATTTATAATTTTTAACTACAAGCCAGTTTTCACCATGCCAATCTGATTCACTTTTGAGTAGCCGCGCATTTTGATTGCTTTACATTTTGATTCATGACTCATGAGTACAAATTAATATCTACTGGAAAGTTGATATGATCGGCCTAGTGAAAACTGGCTTAAAATAAATTGTATTTTAAAAATTAGGAATGTATGATATAAAATACAAATAAAAAAGTTTGGATTATTATGTTATTTCAAAAGAAATTTTGGCCTAAATTCCATATACCGGTATTTAATGTTTAAATAAACGTTTTCGACGTCAGAGGTGTTAAGAATCTAAAATTGAGTGTTTGTGTCGAACAGAGGGGTTCTGTCTTGTGTAGAGTACTCATCGCTTCAATTGTGTCAAAAGTAGTTTTAAACAAAATTTAATTTCATAAATTTGAACTTACAGTAATAATTTAATTAAAATTGTATTTAATATCATTTGTTAATTTAAAAAATAATTTTTAAAAATGATTTAATATCGACTCTTTTTTATAATAATTTTTCAACTGGGACGTTGCAACTTACAAGGATAATTGCTTTACTAATTGTAAGTCCAATTAATTCATTAAGATTCTGCACTAATTTGATTTTAAAATGTTTATTTGTTGACAACTTAATAATTGCTAAATATTTTTGTTAATTTGTTGTTTTATTTCTAATATATATTTTTATATCAAAAATCGGAGATTGAGAAGATCGGCCAATTCAGGGGGATCAGGGGAGGGATTCTCTCCCCCAAACCGCATAAAAAGGCTTTAATTCATTTATTTTATATACAATTTTACCTAATTTAATTGAATTTAAACCGACTTTAGCACAAAATTTCCTAATTCTGGCCATAAAACTGAAAAAAATTTGCCGATTGTTTTCGGCGGCCGGGAAATCAGGGCAGGGGTATTTTTTTGTAAACCAAATGCTAGGAAATGTACCAATTTTCAAAATCAAAATTTGATTGCCCTTCTCAATCTCTGTCAAAAATATATAATTTTTAAAATTGTAAACTGGCTATTGATGTGTTTTAAATCGTTAAAATATGGTTTAAATTTAATAATTAAGTTTATATCTCTTTGTATTAAAGTTTATGTATTTATGTTTTAAACCAAAAATGCATTACCAGTGAGAGGTCCGAAGATAATACTTGCGTTTAGAGTAATAAAAAAGCTGGCGATCGATACAATGGCTAACCATAGCATTGGCAGTAAAGATAATTTATAAATTGCAACCCAAGCGCTAATATATGTACTAAAAGTATTTATTATTGAAACTGTTCGCACAATTAGCAGGATTTTCCGTTCCGTTATATATTTGGAGAGTTGTCCACTAAATGAGTCAATTATTGTAAAGCATTTAACATCAGTCGGACCACTGGTTGAGTCGTTCTTATCAATAGTTATAGCATTAGTGAATAGACGACAATCCCAGGTCTCTATTGTCAAATAAGTTGAATAAATCGCACAAAAGAGCATAAGAAAACAAATTGGAAGGAATGAAATGAGCAAGCACAAGCGGACCCACTTGGTTCGGACGCTCAGTTCGCTGACAGAGACCGAAGGCATCTCTCAAAACAATACATTATATATTAAAGACATTTAAACTTTGAGTCGACACAACCAATACGATACAACCAATCGTTAAATTTTAAGATCCGACGAAAATATTCAATTGATGTCAACTCATATGAAATCGATTTAATTCTTGCAAACAATAAGTGTCTGAATCCCATATACAATGAATTTATTTCATAACTTTGACAATAAAAATATGTAAAAAGTCATAAGTAATTAGTTAACTCATTATTCAATTTTCTGAACACAATTCAGGTTTTTAAACAAATCAATTACTGTATATCGGAATCATATGAATGCTGTGTTTTAAAGGCTAGCAAACATTTTTATTGAATTCAAAAAATCTGTATTTTTAGATAATTTATTGATCGAATAAAAAAGTTCTCTACAAATGGTTTGAATTTTCAGTCAATGTTTACTCAATTGGAGTAACTTTTAGAAAAAATAAAATTCAGCTGAAATATACAGAAATAATTAGGACTATTGATTCAAAACATTACGTGAATTCAGTTCATTAATAAATGTGTTTTTTAAATGAGAATTTCAATGCAAAAAACGATTTACATAATATACAATCGCAAACAGCCTAAACCTCGAACTTTTCAGACTTAATTAATTTTGCTATAAACACATAAACAGATAATAAGGATGTTCAAGCACAGATTAAATTGTAAAATACAAATTGCCAAAAATAATACATGTACAGGTAGATAATACTAGATAACCTTTAACAAGTATTTTAATTATTTTCAACAAATATGCATAGAAAACATTGCTTACAATTAAGATATTTATCTTGCTCACGGAGTAAAGAAAAATTATTGCTATTGTTAAATCAGTTGAAAGAACTAAAGACTATCTATATAGGTTTTAGCCGCCAATGGAGGTGTTAAGGGGGTTTACTGGCTAAAATGCTAATATATACTGTAACATAATTGCTTTTTAATGGATAGATAAAAGCAGAGATCGAGAAGGTCGGCCGATCCAGGAAGTGGATTAGGGGAGGGATTTTTCTCAAAATTTTGGCTAAAAACCTAGGGGAGATCAGGGAGGGGATTTTTCCAAAACGCTCATATTTATGATAAAATTTTGCCTAATTTAACTGGATTTAAACTAAATTTAGTTAAATTAACTGGATTTAGCGCCAATTCAGGGAAAATTTTCTAATTTTGAGCAAAAAACCCACAAAAAAACGTCGAGGGTGTACCTTTTCTCGAACCAAATGCTAGGAGGGGGGATAAATGCAAATTTTCAAAACCAGGGGGATTTTTGCCTGATCCCCCCTTATCGATCTCTGGATAAAAGTGATAAAAATTAATTAAATTAACTAAAAACATACTTTGCAAACAAAAAAGATAAAACTAGAACATTTTGAGTCAAATTAAAAGTGTTTTACCGCCAATAAATATAACAATTGTTATTAATAAAATTATGATTTTAGATTTTCTTATAAAATAACAGTAAAATTGCTCGTATTTTGACTCAAAATGTCACAGTTTTATTTCTTTTGTTTTGCAAAGTAAATTTTTAGTTATATTTAAATATTTTTATTATATCAATTTACGATTTAAAAATCCAATTATGTTACAGTTTATATTAGCATTTTAGCCAGTAAACCCCCTTAACACCCCCATTGGCGGCTAAAATCTTTATAGATAGTCTTTAGTCCCTTCAAATTATTTAACATTAGTAATGATTTTTCTTAACTCCGTGAGCAAGATAAATATTTTAATTGTTAGAATTTAATATTAAAATTATTAAAGTCAATTAATTTGTATAACACTTTATAACTCTAACAAATTTTTACACTTTCTATAATTTTGAAAACTGTATCTAAACTGTATAAAAATATTAAGTATTAATAAAGTTTTCATTTTAAAATATTTGTAATTTATTAAATAATTCTTGAGTTTAAAATATTTGCCTAACAGTGCATATAACACAAAACGTGAGTTTGTCACTTTATGACTGTAGCGTTAAAGTACAGTAATTCGTGTTTAAGTTTTTATGGTTTGAGTCGATAATATTGAAAATCATTTGGAATTGATTGTTGAGTCTCAAAGACTTTTGGCAATAATTGTTTATTTTGTCATAAATTCACTTAAATTAATATACAATTAAAATATATATTTGTTAAGTCTATATAATAGTAAAAATAATTTGTCAATTCGTTTCGCAATAATAATTAATAAACTTAAGTAATAATAATAAATGACTTTTATCTCAATTATAATTTATAAATAATAATAATTTAAACAAATATTTCAAATCATAAGTCTTTCGATTGAATATAAATTACTTAAAAATTATAGAATTGAGAAGACATTGAAGTGAGGAAGAGATGAAAGATATATTAAAAATGATTAACTCTTTGCGACTAATATTCTCATAATTAGTAAAACTAAATCACATTATCAGAGAATTACTTTATTTCAAACCCATTCTTAAAGCAGATAAAGAGGTAAATGAGAAAAAGTAGACAAATATTTGGTTTATTGAACCGATTGAACAACATATTCAAAATGATTTAGTTTATGCCAGTGCCAGTTCCACATCTCCATAATTCTCGTTTTATTTTATTCTCTAACGCCTTAATTAGTGCTAAAATACTGGTTCGCGTTTCGTCTGTTTTGAAGCCACTGGTGATGTCGTAGACAATGGATGAGCCGTTCAAATGACCGACCCTTTCGTTAAAATGACCGAATATTATGGCGTCTCTGCCCTCACTTGTAGTCGAGTCTTCGCACTCGGGGTTTATACTTAACCCAAATTTGTCCCCTTTTTTCAGTTCTTAGCAAAAGTAAAACAAATTGAATTAATTTTTATTTCTATTAGTTATTCTGCAATTATTCAGAAGTATTGCCTTTAATACTCACTTCCTTTGAAAACTGAATTAACATTTAGTTCAAGAAATTTGAAACGATTTTGAGTAATGTTTTGTCGATTAAAAGTTCCGGTGAAGACGTAATTATATTTATCAAAACAAACCAATTCTTCTAAGAGTTGTCGCGCTCTAAGAATTCGCTTTTCGGCAATGTTTCCGATTTCGATCAAAGACTTAGCGGTCGGACAGTTCTCTCTTTTGGCGCATTCGCAGACTTCCGAATTGCACTTCGTTTCGATGTAGTCACTCATTCGCGACGGACTGTACAGTTGGGAACAGCTATGGTCTGTGCAATCAATACATTCATACAGTTATTTAATTTAATACTTAAGTATCAAATATAATATTTGAGCCATACCTTTATGGTAATAATCATAAACCTTAACCATAGCCGCCTGAGTATTGCCAATACTGTGTTCCTGTATTTTTCTGAATTGTATACAATAGGGTCGACCGAACGGCACTTTTTCGAAGTAAAAAACAACGTTTCGTTCGGATATCTCGTATTTCGAAACCAATGACTCTTCCATTTTGATGATCTCTTCCAAATCATCTTTATTTGGTTTATAACCGCTAAGTATTCCGACTTCAATGAGACTCATATCCGAGTAATATCGGGGTAAGTGTCGAACACAGGTCTCAATCAATAGAATTAATTTACTTTTGCCGTCAGTACTACTGATTGAATTAGTGCTCAAATTATTCTTTTTAAAACTCATATCATCGCTAATATTGGAATTCAGATCTAATCTATCGTTTTGGGGCAAAGATTCTCTCTTTTCAGTTATGTCTAAAACTGATGATTCGGCCGAAGGTTTGTGACGACGGAAAGGGTTCGGAAATTTGTAGTTATCCCAAAACGAACGCTTATTTCGTTTGTGCTTCAAATCCAAAGTTTGAACTAAATCTGCGTTAAAATCATTAAAGAAGTTTTCATCGATCTCTGTGTTATCATCCGAGTCCCGACCCTCTGCCGGTGCCTTCCATTCCTGTATTTCTATGTTCAGATCAAACCGACAAAGAACTTCTGGCGGTTCGAAGACATTGTATTTGAGTTTGACGAGCATATGACCCATGCCTTCACCGGTTGTCGTAAATTTCAATTTCGATGAATCCGATTCGAGTTTAAAAGTCTGTAAAATCCGAGCGTTTTCTGGAGTGAAAGCCAGAGCTCTCTTAAAACGACTCGAAGTCATGTCATTCGAAGTGATGTTACATAAGAGTGAAATAGAATTTGAAGGCATTCTCTGGCGTTCGATATATTGAGCCAACGCTTCCAACGCCACTATTGTGTCCTGAGTCGAGTCGAATGATCCCGAAAAAGATCGAACTGAGTTCAGCCAATTCGAGATCGATAGCCCATCCAAAGAGTCTTTGTGTCCGGAGACCAAAATCTGTTTTAAATAACATAAAATCATTACATATTTTGCTAGAATTCAAACTAAAATTAACAATAATTTCAAATATATAGAAAAGAATGTCGAACCGCCATCAGTGCGTATGCCGTCGCCTCGACCTCATACTCGTGGCGCCAATACTTGTAGTTCCGATTGTTATCTATGTTTGCCGTCGCGTGAAGAGCGTCGACCAGTTTGAGGGCGTTTTGCGGATTAGTAAACGTCAGACTATAGGCCACTAAAGCCATGGCATATGTGTTCTTCTGTTTTATTATTTCATTTTGATTTAGTTTTAAATATATTTCCGATTTATTGATCGACTTTTTCAAAGCATTTTCTAAATTCCTATTGTTTTTAATTCCGTCGTTCAATGATTTACTGCATTCATGAAATCCAATTAAGACGTAAGCCGTCAGCGGAACTGTACCCTTGACTCCACCCAAGGCGTATTCGTGAACCACTGCATGAGTTTCAGTCCACGAACCGTCCAGTTTCTGCCCCTCCATTAGCCAACTCAGACCGTCTTCTATAACCTTTGGGTCAAATTTTTCGTCTTTTAAGTAAGGGCTGGCCTGACAGAGCACTTTCATAACGAAAGCCGTCAACCAAACAGATGAGGGACGGGTAGGAAATGCGCTGAAAGAGCCGTCGTCTTTACGGAATGAAAGCACTCTCTTATACCCGCTTTTAATATACTTAAGTCCCCTATACTTCAGATCTCCGTTTAGTCGCTCAATAGACTGCAAATACTTGAGTGTATATAGAGTTGGGGCCATATAGAGCATAGTCTGTTCGCCACACCCTTTCGGCTGTCGGATCAGTCGGTCGATGTCATTCAAAGTGGTATAAGAAGTAGCGCCGTATTCGTCGCCAATGCCTGCAATAATACACTCTCGAGTTCCGGGAACTATATTCCGGGTCAGGTCGGGCTCGACGTTCACTAAAGTCTTCTGAAGAGAGTTCTCTGAAATGATTTCGTCTTCGATTTTAACCGTTTTAACCGATCTTTTACTTCTTCGTTGTCTGTTCTTTGGATCTAATTGAAACGTCAGGTCTTCCTCAACGGTAATACCGGGTGCGATGACATTCAACTGTTTGATCACAACATCCCCACCGGTCGACCAAAGCGCTACTACTTTGATGTCAAAAGTTCCGGTCTTTAGTGGAACCATTGGAAAGGGAACCGTTACGAACGAGTTTTGATCGACAACTAAATGCTTTTTAGCTTTTTTGCCAACACTTTCGGCTTCGGAACAGATATCTTCGACACCGACTAAATAGATCAAAACTGGCACTCGAGAGGTGCCATAATTGAAAACCGTTGCAATCATTTCCATTTGTTCGTTCTGTACCACTGAATACGGAAGTGATATCTGAATGAATATGTCCTGAAATGTGCGCAAACGGAGTGGAGAAGACATTATGCAAAAGCCATTGGTCTGAGATACAGACATTCCTGTCACAGACCAGGTTGTGATTGAATGCGGAAGTGTCACCGGATAGACATTAGAGCTGTTTTGAGAGATTAATAAATCAATTATTCGAATCAAACAAATGATTGGATTCGCAAACCTTTCTTTCAGAACGACTATATCGAAAAGCCAGGACTCGCGGAAGTCTTTTCGAACAAATGCCTTACTTTCCAATTCCTGTTCGTAAGCGATGTGAACGTATTCCTCAGTTCCCAAACCAATACGGGTTCGGTCGATGTTTGGCTTACTTTCTATATATATATAATTAAAATCAATTTATGCAAACATTTTATAATAAAATAAAAATAATTACTAAAACACTAACTCGAAACCGAAGCCGCAATTAATGGCGATGTGTTGGCCCGACAGCAACTGATGAACGCCTGATAACACTGTTCATCAGTCGGCATATATGTCTTGAGAATAGTCGCCTTGTGCTGACAGTTGCGATAGGTATTTGACGGCCAAATGCCTAATAAACAGCACTTTCTCATAAATCCTTTGTAAATGTTGACCAAATTCGACAAATCTCTCTTAACTCTTTGGACGGGTTTTCTTCTGAGGCAGAGGTCATCATCGGTATCGTCTATGACCTGAGGTGAGCTGGTTATCACCTTAAGCCCGGCATTATTGGCTACCAATCCTTGAAAGCCCGTTCCCGGACCGCAACCCAAATCAGATTTCATGAGTTCTTTGTTGAGTTTGCTTTTTGTGAGTCTGTCCTCATTTCGCAATATATAAACGGCTTCGTCGACCCCCAGGAGGCCAACGCTATCCCCTTTAGAACCCTTCAGAAGCAAATTCAATGTCTTTCCCGGAAGTACTTGTTTGGCGTCGCCCTCAACACTCATATCAAAACCACAATTGTCTTCATTTACTTCTATTTTAATAGAATCTGAAACTAATTGTGCGCTTCGAGTGACGGCTAAAACAAATAACCGAATATAAGGCGTCATTTCGCGGGTTATTTCGATTTTAATCCCCTTTTCTGTCGAAACTTTTTCTGATTGTATAATATGTCCGCGATTTACAACCACTGCATAGATTTGATTCGAAGATATGGCGCCTCTCGACACCAAAGGGCTCCGGTATGTATCGCCAACTGATAACGTAGTGCTGTATTTGGATTTACTCGATATATGAATAAAGCCATCCTTAGACTCGTCTGCCAACAGAAGATGTTCGGCCTCTGCCTGTTCTCCTTTGCCAATGTTCGGGTCATCCGTTTTGACCGAAACGTGTAATTGTTTTACACTTTCTTCGAGTGTAACCGGAAATGAGATTCGACCGAATCTATCGGTCAGTGCAGACACATTGGAGTAAGACTTCTGTCGAATCACTTGACCGAATCCATCCCTCAAACTAAGTTTGAGGGGAAGGTCGGCAACGCTTTCACCTAAAACATTGTAAACTTGCGCCTAAACATTGAAAGGTTACAAACAAATATGATTAAGTTACTTTTATAAAAATTTTATTAAGCAATTTATGACTATTCTTAATAAATCGAATAAATTTCAACAAATCTAATTATTTTAAAACTACTGTATTTATCAATTTAATTTTCTAAATTGAATTATAAATTAAAATTAATTTTATATTGAATAAACAGAAATAATTGACTTAAAAGTATTTATAAGTTGTGTTCACTTTTCACAATACAGTACTAATATTGTATAAATAAGTGAAAGTTATGTTGCAGTCCCAGAAATCAGACCTAGTTTTTGGTTTCCGATCGAACCCGGAATCAACCGGAGACGACACAAAAGCC
>JAQFXP010002311.1:0-15595 GCA_034693685.1 Belba bartosi
ATTAATATCATTACAAAATGTGTGTCAATAATAAATATTTTAAATATAATTCTCATAATGAATAAATCAAAGAACAAATCAAACACATCTTCGACGACAATGGTAAAACGGGTCGCGCGAGCGGCTTTCTAAAACTTTGTGCAATTATATACTGAACAGATAATATTAATATATTAACGGTGAGTATGATATTAATTGTTGCAAAACTTTATGTTTTATTTCAGAAATTCTTTTAGGTTTTGATTGTTTGAAAAAAACTTGAAAACTTTTATCATGATCAAATTTTACATCAATTTTTACAACTTTGTAAAAACATTAAATAATATTTTTATCATTAAATCAATGACATATACAATATTCGCCAAATCTAAGTGCTTCGGTTTGGTTCAATTTATTAATTGAAGCTTGGTCATAATAACCTACAAAATTATTTGCAACTATCAAATCAATGGACGGATATATTGTATACAAAATTTTATTAAATTCTAACTAATTATTTTGTAGCATGATAAGATCTTCTCAAAAAAACTAGCAGGGTTATAAAAAATATTTTAAACAATACAAATTATTAATATTAGAAAATAATTGGATAAGTGCATTTTTGTTTTTAAAAATATTGACCTAAAACGCTTTTAATCAATACTACAAATTTTAAAAGTTTGATTTGCTATATATGAAATTTGAACAATCTTGGTTGTTTCTGAATAAAAATTATAATTTTAAGATGTTAATGTTAATTAATAATAATGTTAATTAATTATAATTAAAATTTTGAAAATTATGTATCGGAAATAAAAATAAAAACACATTTGAAAAAGAGGATGTTGGGACATAACAAGATTTTAATTATGATTGAATCATATAATATAATAGTAGCATGTGCAAAACTTATTTTTCTAACTTTATTATTTAAAGAATTATGCATGTTCAAAATACACTATTATAGTTGACTTGCCTTTGATTTAACTGCAGATATGTTTACCCATTAATGTCGCAGAAAAGGGCAAAATCGGGTGAAAGGTATGGAGAGCATGCCTGAGCGCGTACCAGACGGCAGGCAAGTGGTGTCCATTTGGCCCATTCGGTAGACCGGTATGGGTCGGCTCCACGAGCGGAGACGTCGACAGCTCAAGCCGTCAACAATCTGGAGCCGCACTCGAAGTGCTTTTGTGCTGAAGTTGTTATTGCAGTCGTCGCTCGTCTCTCAATACGCCATTCGATTCCCAATACAGTAATGATTGCAAACACTATTCAATTCAATTGATTTGAATTAATCTAAAGACCAGGGATCAAGAATGTCGGCCGATCCAGGGGAGGGGGACAGGGGAGGGATTTTTTTAAAAACGCTCATAAAACACATATATTAATAAAATTTTACCCAATTTAACTGAATTTAAACCGGATTTAGCACTAATTTATGGAAAATTTTACCAATTTTAGCCGAAAAAGGTACCAAAACGTCGAGGGGTACCTTTTCGCGGACCAAATGCTAGGGTAGGGGTAAATTCAAATTTTCAAAATGAGGGGATTTTTTGGCTGATCCCTTCACGATCTCTGCTGAAGACAAACCCAATTCAAACTTAGCGTCACTTCAATTGCGCTTTAGTTCATAAATACGAATAACGAGTCAAACATCAAGTTTAGGAGTATTTGATTTATATTTGTTTCCCTATTATAATAATTATTATATAATATATGTATTTAAGCGCTATATATGAACACCATTTCTCTCAACTATTAGACGTTTATGATGTATAGTTAAACCTAACCTTTAGTAAAGTGCAAATATTGTACGTAATTGTTGTAAAGCGTAATATAATATAATAACAGTATTTATTGTATTGTGTGTTAGAGTGAGTGAAGGCATACGACGACTCTCCGACTCTATCGTCGATATATTACTTTATTTTCGATCACTTTATTTGTCTTTAATTGGTTTGTTGTCCACAAAAATGGTTGATATTATCGACGGTGACATCGATATGGATTCGGATCCGGAGATCGAAGTGATTGAAGAGATTTTAAGCAAAAGCCCCGAAGAGTAAGTGATGTTTGGATTACGGGTTTTGCAATAGATTTGCATTTAATGTGAATATGAGGTCATTATTGAGGTTTCAATTGAAACGCTCTAACACTCAGTCATTGATTGCGTTTTGCGTTTGTTTTGCTCTACTCTTACACTCAATACTCAATTCAGAATTTTAGACTCAATCCAAACCAATGCTAACCAATTGAATTGAATTGAATTGAATTGAATCACGTTTTCATGACTTAATTCAATTACCAATTCATTCAATACTCAATTGCTTTCCGATTGCTATTCGTTTCTTAATTATGATTAATATATATTTCATTAATCAGATTAATGATCAAAATATTTGCTAATTTTGACGCAATTTCTCTTCAATTTATAATTGGTTTCGGTTTCGGTTTAATCAACTGTTGATTCAAATATTGGTTGAAATAGAAAATAAAAAATGTTTTCAATTGAATTGAATTGAATTGAATTTAAGTGTCGACTTCATGCGAGTCGTCATAATCTGTGTTTCTGTTGCCAAACAAGTCTTGTCTTTCATATAGAGATTCAAATAATTATAGTATTTTAGCCAAACATTTAAATCACGTCATTATTAATCAATTGATTGCATAAAACGATTCATTAATTTCTGTGTAATTATTAAAATATAATCTTTTAATTGAAACCAATATTTGATTGAATGACAAATAATCAAAAATTTAATTAAAGTATTGATTCAATCGTTGAATCAATCGATTAGACGAAACAAATTGCCTTCAAATGACATTCAAATGGATTTTTGTAATTAAATATTTGATTAGAGAATAGTCTTATTTAAATATTGCTTTTATTTAATAATTATTTTTTAATTTTTTCAATTGGTTTCACAATAAGTGTAATAAAAATTAAAACTTTATAATAACTGAATATCTGCTAAATAATCGTAAATTGCGTTAATTTTTATTATTTAAAGCTTTCGTTTATTGAATGTTTGATTATATTTTGAAAATAGTTTTGATTTTGATTTTCTAATCGATTAGTACTGAAACGAAGAGTTTCTCAAAACGTTTGATAAGTTCAACGAATTGGCGCTAAAAGTGAATCATATGTTATATGTTTTGGATATTAATTCATGAATTTAGTGGTAATTCGTTCGTTGACTCAATTGATGGGTTTGTTGTCCGAAGTTATGAACTGATGAATCATTTGTGGGATCAGTGGTTGCATCGGATTTGGGATGAATTGCATCGAAAATGTGGCTAAACGTGAATTCGTGATCGAAATACAATTTCGATTCAATTAGACGTTTGATTGTATGCATTGATTGCGTTTCAATCGAAATATACTTAAATTTTATGCAATTCTTCACACTTTTGGTGAATCACTAAACGCTTTAACTGTTTGTTGTACTCAAAGCTATTGAACTCTTTTGTTGTTTGTCTGTAGGCGTGAGTCGAGTCGAGTCTTGAATGCAAAACTTGTAATACAATCTGAAGAAGTAATTCGAAGTGTTTTAGATTTTTATATCCATTTATCCAAACATATAATTAGTGCTAATTTTGAATTCTATCGCGAAATCAAAAGTTTTTAACGAGTTTATAGAAAACTCCCAAAAACTGCTTTTTTCGGTCAAATACTTATTTTAATTTAGGGTTTGTTTACGTTTGCGAACAATGTATCCAAAAATGTCCAAATATTTTGCGCTTCTCTTAATTCGGTAACTCCTGTCAGCCCTCAGTCAGTTTAACGAAAATCTTTTGACAGATTGCTCTTACCCTAGCTTTGAACCCAATCTGAATCCCTGGCCATTCACTCAGAAATTCTTACGATGATTATTAACCAATGATCTATTGAACAGATTTACATAAAACCAGTTTAAGAGTTATTGAAATTAAATTTCTATTATTTTTTAACCTAAACTCTTTGTTCTCTATTCTATGATCTGTTTTCAAGTTAGAGAATCAGATGAAAGAAAAGACATTTTAGATAATGGAGTTCAGCAAAAATGGAGTTAATTAACGCAAAATTGATTATAAAATTCAGTTTTTCTTTTGTATTTCGAATAATTCAGATTAATATCGGTTTCTAAAAGAAAACTCAAATTATTCTTCTATTCGATGATAACTTGATTGGCGATTAAATTACATTGAAATACATTTGCGTTACTCTTATCTCTGACCCAAATCTGTATAACATTTTCGGTCATAAAGTAATTAATTAAAAATTTAAACATTTAAGAAAAGAACGAAATTATGGCAATTAATCTATTTTTTATTTATATAATTAATAGCTTAAAGTGAAGTGAAATGATATGATAGATATATAATATGTAATGATTACTAATGAATATTGTTTGCATCACAAAACGTTTGAACTGTTTTTGGTTCAAATTTTGTTGTTATGAATATTTGAATATAAAAACTGAAACCCAAACTCAAATCGGAATTTCGGTTCATATGCAGACAATCAGACAATGTGTAGGCATTAATAGAATAGCAAATCTGGATATTCTGTTCATCTGATTGTTTCGTAATTCCAAAGCACATACCAATTGATTGCGTGTTTGCATTGAATCCTAGAATTAATTCATTCAATTCGTGATGTTTTCAAATTGATGGCCAATCGCTTCACAACTTCTCGAATTCGGATCCAGTTGTGGCACAACTTGGCTCAGAGTGAGGTGAGGTGTTGTGTGGTTGGGTAGAGTTAGGCAGAGTTGGGTCGACGCTTCGGTGTCGTTATCCTTGAGTTGAGAGTTACCTCAAAAGCGTTTAACTCGTATTTCTTGTACTGATTAGCCGAACATCTCATATCAAAATCGGGTTCTCTCTGAACGAGTCGTCGTTTTTATTTCGAACTCATTTCTAATACTTTTGAAATGTTTGTATTTATTAATATTTATTAATATTTCGCAAATTTGATTGTTTTTTATTTGTGTGAACTTTCAGTTGCATTCAATCACTATACGTACAGTCAGTTTCATATTAATATTAGTATATAAACAGTGATTATACAAATATTTGTGAAAACTTTGTTGACATCCAAATCGTTCCGACAGTCTGTCTGTGCTATTGACTCAGCAATACTGCTATCAGTTCCGGCTTTTAATCGATTTTTCTAATTCTCTTTTAGTGAATATTTTATTCTTTATTTTCAATATATAGTTTGACTATTATTTCCAAATTTTATTCCAATTTAAAAAACTTTTTTATAATTTGCTCTCAATATATGAGAGATCGCCTCCGCTTTCAGCTAAATAACAGTTCATTTTTTCTTTAATAGTTTGTGTCTTTTGATACATTAGAAGGTTTTAGCCTTGAATTGTGTTTCAATACATTTGCAAATTAGTGTTATTTTTGTTGTTATTTAATCAAATAATTAATTGAAATGAAGTTTCCGAACACTTTCTGTTCAAATCAACGGAATTCTCCGACTTTTGAAGAATTTCTTCTTTCGGATTACGAAACGATTGAAAACAATCCTCAAATTGCAACCAATAATCGCAATAGCGATACAAATTCGGACAAAAGTTCGTCTAATTTGGTTCCACCTGAACCCCAACATATAAGTCGGCGCTGGCAGTACATCAATGGCAAAGATAGCACTCCTCAGCATCGGGTCATTCTTGAGGCACCGTTTGTTCGTATGAAAGAAATCCATATAAACCCTCCGAGACATCCAATCAGAGAAGACTCGAAAAAGTTTAGGTATTTTTGTTTTGTCATTGATTTGGATTAAAGGCGGAGAATATGACTTAAATTCGATTATTTGATTAGTTTTGAATAAATTATATCTGTTTTTCAAATATAGTTTAGAATTAAGTTTGGTTTTACGCCAAATTGGTTTAAATGTTGGTTTTGTTTTAAAACATTTTAAGTCTGAAAAAAGGTTTGACTTTGGATTGAATATACGTAACTTCTCCAGAGATTGAAGCAATTGCCAAATGCTAGGGGGGTCAGCCAAAAATTCCCCCTCATTTTGAAAATTGACATTGTCCCCCTCTCTAGCATTCGGTTTGCGAAATGGTATCCCCCTCGACTTTTTGTTGTTTTTTCGGTTTTTTAAATCAAAATTAGGAAATTTTCTCTAAATTCGGTTTAAATTCAGTTAAAGTAACTAAATTTAGTTTAAATCCAGTTAAATTGAGGACATTTTATCATAAATATATGGGTTTTTGAGCGATTTTGGAAAAAAGCCTTCCCTGATGCCCACCCTGGATCGGCCGACCTTCTCAATCTCTGGACTTCTCTGAATATTATATTACTTTTTTTTGTATTTAAAATAATATAAACTAATTGAGTATTTAATGCAATTGATAATACCTGTAGTTTGTTTAACAGGAAAATCTATGGTTTAAAAAGTAATTTAACTGTTTTGATGAGAAACAAATATTATCGAGTGTTGAGTCAAATGGTGTTTATCTTTATTTATCAGTTATTCATATTATTTGCAATTTATTTTTATTGATTATTTGTCATACGTTTCGACTTAATTGTTAACTTCGAATGCGTTTAAACCATAGATTAGCCGAATCTAAGAAAGAAGAGGGAAATAAATTGTACAAGCAGAAGAAGTACATCGATGCTCTCAAACACTACACGGCTGCGATCGGTATGTCTTATATTGTTTTTATTGTTTAGTTTTTATATGATTTATATTTTTATTAAATAAATTGAATTCAATAACTTTGTTCCAAAATAGACTTTCAATGTCTTTAAATTGAATTTCTTTTGTACTAAATGTTAATATTTAATGATTTGAAAATCAATTAATACTATATATCAATTGACATAATATAGGTTTTTGAGTCTAACGATACGTTTTCAAAACCCATTTTAGGAAAACTTACTTATTATTGGTTTTTGAATTTTATTCTTTTTATGTATTAATATTACGACATTTTTACAATAAAATATTTTTCCATTTATGATATCTTCACTAATAAACTGAAACTTTAAATAATTATTCAAAGTATCGATCTCTAGCTTAGATTTTTTTTCTAATATTTTATATTATATCAAATTTAATGTTTTAAAAGTTATTGAAATTTGATTAATTTTCTAAGAATACAGAAGATATTGAACTCAAATTATCTTTGATTCTGAAGTAGTGAATGAGAATAAAACAAACAAAAAGTTATCGACAAAAGTGTTGAAAAATATTTCGATAGTATTGTAAACATTCCAATTGATATATCAATAGTTATTCGATTAAAATGATTGTATGTATTATACCTTAAATTAGGCGACAATTGATTACTCGATATTTCAATTTTAAAAAAGATATTTATTTTTTATATAATATTATACAATATAAGTGCAGTTCGATAACGAATTAATGAATTGGCTCTAATATATCAACAGAACTTGTATAAGAAATATAGGGATAAATCTGTTTTTTATTTAATAACAAAAGACATATAATGTAGAACTAAATTATTTTTTAGAAAGCAACCATTTACTTACAATGTAAATTTATAATCAATTCAACTTTAATTACCAAAAATAACACATAAATATATAAAAACGATTCTCTAACTAGTAAACTGTATATTTATTAATTAACTAGATAATTTCAATAATATTATTATGAGTTGAGAATTTGATTAGTAGTATCGATATACTGTATAATTGGTTATATTGTTATAGACTTGTGTCCGAACATCGCGTCCTATTACGGCAATCGGAGCGCCTGTCTTATGATGGTTTGCAAATATAAGGCAGCGCTAGAAGACGTACAAAAGGCGACTAAACTCGACCCGACATACGTCAAGGGCTACCTCAGGGAAGCCAAATGCCATTTGATATTTGGTGACACATCAGCCACAGCCCGATGTCTGGACTCCGTCCGACTACACGACCCCAAAAACACATCATTAGCGCAGGAAAAGAAAAATTTAGAATTTTTAGAAAAATATATCAAAGACTCCGAAAGATATTTCAAAAAAAGCGATTATCGTTCGGCGCTCTTCAACATTAAGAAAGCACTAGAAATAGGAACCGAAAGCCAAAGCTTAAAGTTAACGAAAGCCGAGTGTTTGGTCTTTCTGGGCAAGAATGCCGACGCCCAGGAAATAGTGAACGACATCTTGAGATTCGACTCGAGGAATGCCGACGCCATCTACATCAGAGGAATGTCTCTTTACTACACCGACAATGTCGACAAAGCGTTCCAACACTTCCAACAGGTGTTGGTCTTCAATCCAGAGCACGAAAAGGCAAAAAAGTTCTACAAAAAGGCCAAACAATTGATGTCTCAGAAACAGGAGGGAAACGAAGCGGTCAAGAACAACAAGATTGAGGACGCGCTCAAAATATATACAACTGCTCTCAAGATTGACCCTTTGAATGCGTTGACTAACGCTAAGCTTTATTTCAATCGTTCGATTGTCAACACAAAGGTATCTAAATATCTATAATATATACCAATCAATACATCCATTCATTGATTCATTGATTGAATGTTTAATTAATTCTGATTTCAAATCAAAGCTCAATAAAGTGAACGAAGCGATTGACGACTGTTCGAGTGCTATCAAACTGGACGAGCATTATATCAAAGCCTACTTAAAAAGAGCCAAATTATATATGGATTCGGAACAGTTCGAAGAAGCCGTTCGCGACTACGAAACGATTCTGAAAAAGGAGAAAACGAGAGGTTTGTATTGATTCGGAAATTATCAAATTATTTGAATTAATGACTGACTTATTGTTGCGATTACTGCCACTGTTTAGAACACAAACAACTGTTAGATAACGCGAAACTTGAACTTAAAAAGTCTAAACGAAAGGATTACTACAAACTTCTTGGAGTCTCTAAAACCGCTTCCGATGACGAGATTAAGAAGGCTTACAAGAAGAGGGCACTCGTCCACCACCCGGACAGACACACCACTGCTTCCGAGTCCGAACAGAAGGAACAGGAGAAGAAGTTCAAAGAAGGTATGCATTGCAAAGTGCAAACGGAAGTGCCGTTTCGAACCATTACTAACCAATTGTATGTTACGATCAGTCGGTGAGGCATACGCTGTGTTGACTGACCCTAAAAAGAAGTCTCGATATGACAATGGGTTGGATTTGGACGGCGGCTCTGGAATGGATGGCTTCGACATCGATCCGAGCAATTTGTTTCAGGCGTTTTGGACGACTGGCACTCCGGGAGGGTTCAGTTCGAGCAGTCAGGGCCCTTTCCATTATAGCTTTGGCACATCCCAGGGCGCCGGCAATCACTCGGGACAGGGATTCCCATTCAACGGTGGATTTACTTTTCAATAGAAATGAATTTATTCGGAAAACAGATTATATATTAATTATCATAAAAACAATTTCACTTCAAATTAAATCTTTTCGAAACGTTTTAAAAATCAAATCAAATCAACAAAAGTTTAGATACAATTGAATTCTTTTTTTATTTATACCTCAATGTATGACATAATGTGTATAAAAGTCTTAAAATAAAGTGATCGAAAACATCACAACTTTTTCATTTGTGCCATCAGTTCCTCTAATGATAGTTCATTCGCAGAACTATCGGTTGGAATGTTGTCGGCATTCGATTGTTGAGGACTGTAAGCAAACTTAAGTCCCGAACCGACCGACAGGTTCTCTTCAACGGGCGCCGACTCATCGACAAGAGTAATGTCCCAATTGTTGTCTTCGTGAACCACCTCTTCCTCGACAACCACTTGTTTGACTATTTTGGGCAAAGCATTGAACTCGAGTTGTCGGCGAACGCAGAACCCGTCGTCACAGTTAGGGTTGGCTCTCATTTTCATAGTCGGGAAAAAGTCTTCCAAAGCATTGTAACCCAAATAGTGAGTAACGGATCCGAAGCTTAACAGATATTTGAGAGTATTTTGAACCAGAAATCCGGCCACTATTCCCATTGTTGTCGGAAGACTGGCTGCACAGACCCCGTCCTTCTTCAGCGTCTTCTCATCAATACCAGAGGCGACCACTAATGGCGGCGCACACTAGCCATACATCCGAACAGAGAACAGTTATTTAAACCTAATAATTGGTTTCAATTGGTTGACAACTCACAGCAAAACAGGCCGTCTCTCCCGGTCTGACAAACTGGATGTGACCGGAAACCGCATTTTCACTCACGCCTGACTCAAACCAGGTTTGGTTGAGTTCATTACAGGCCGTGTTTATAGCCATTCGGGCCTCGAAGTTGTCGACACAACTCAAAACCAAATCAACATTTTTGCCGTCAATTCCTCCGCTTTTGATTCGATCCATAAAGTGATTGAAGTTTTCAATTGTCGTTATGTTATAGTTATGAGTCTCGAACCGAACGTCGGGATTGATGTTCGCGAGTGTGTTGTGAGCGGCGGTCACTTTCGACATACCTGACTGGTGGGGCTGGAAGAACAGTCGGTTCATATTTGCCAGTTCTACCTTATCGTAATCAAAGAGCAATAGCTTTCCGATCCCACATCGGGTCAGCATCTCTGCCGTCACACTCCCGACGCCTCCGATTCCCACCACTGCTACCGAATAGTCTCGGATTTTCTGAAACACAAAAACTAAATAAATGAATAAAACTTTAATTCAATGACTAATCCATTAATAATTAATGTAATTATTCTATAGTATAGAATCTATACTGTCGTCTCAGACTATTAATGTATTGACTGTATTCTCTCGCATACAATAACCGCAATTATTAGTCATTTTCGGACAAATTCAGACAATCAGAATATATGCAAATGTATCTAGGTATAGGTATAGGTACAGGTATAATTGCACCTGGAATAGTGACTAACCCAGATATAATTGCGCAAATTGTATGAGCTCTGTAGGTGAGAGGTGAGGATACAGTAAGTCTAAGTCTAATGTTCGACAACAACAACAAAGTGTTGTCTAATTGGTTTGAAATGAACTGATAATTGCTATAAACCTCATAATTGTCGACAATTCCCATCCGTTTCAGAGCCATAAGACGACTGAATGAATGAAAAGCGAATTAGTCTTTGACTTAGACTTAACCCAAAAGCCATTCAAACCAATAGTTATTCATCAATACCTGTAAGGATTGGAATCAATGACTTCGGCACTCATTTCATCGATCTTTTGTCGACAATTATTTCGATTTAACGATTCGTTAATTTGTTTCTCATTTTCCAACTCTTGTTCTAATTGTTTGATACGATCTCTCAGTTCATCCATTCGTTCAATACTTGTGTTTATCTATTAATTCAGTTCTAAATAAATAATATTTCGATTAAAACTAATTAAAACAATTTAAACTAATTATAAGTTAAAACTATTAAATAAATAGCAAAAACATTGGAAAACATTAAATGAATGAATGATTGCATATGTGGCACAAAATCATTACAGCTTTCAGTCATTCAATGATTTCACTATAATATTGAATAAAAACTTTAAATTTAGTCAAGTGTTCGGCCAACAGATGGAAGCGTTAATCATTATGTCGATTGTTACTGAAGTGAAGCCCAAAAGAGAGAGTTTGAGTGTTTTGTCTGATTTTGCTGTTCTGTTGGTTTGGTTTGCGTCTAAAGCAGTCGTGCATTGAATGCATTGAATGAACGCTATATCGAGTGTTAGACAAATGTATTGAATGTTGTGTTGCGTTGAGAAGACCTCAAGTGTTGAAAGAAATGCTGAAACATGTCTCGACTCGGACTTTAAACTCACTAAATGTGGACACGATTTCCATCAATAGTTCCGTTCTCTTTGGTTCGTCTAATGAGAGCAACAATGGCTGCGATGAACAGACCTCCAGGTCTTCGCGATCTTCGAGTTCGACATCTATTCAAGACATTGGACTTCAAAAGGTATTCAAAACACTATTCAAACAGTTATTCACAAACTTTTAACAACTTTTCAAAAGCTTTTAAACTTTACTCAAACTTCTCATACAATTAATACAAATAAATAAATTAAAAATTTGACGAAAAAAGTATTGTTTTGTCTCTAAATTAGTTTTGTTTTGTTTATTAGTTTAATGTTTTAAACGAAACAAAAACTTGAGATTCAGTCAACCGTTTCGACAAACAATCCAATGTCTGAATGTCAGACATAGCCCGCATTTAGGCTTAGAGTAGAGTTTGGACTAAACTTTTATTTATGTTTTATTTTTCCAAACAATTCATTTAAATTCTGGTTTACATTCAATTTGTTATTTTTAAAAAATGCTTTTTCTGTTTAAATATCAGTTTTTGTGTAAGTTTTGATCACTTTTTCGTCACTAAAGTATATATAAGTTTAAATGATTTGAATTTATTGTTAGTTAAGACTAAACTGAAGTTAGAACTCAACTAAAGACTGATATTCTGTGCAATACTATGAATGAAGTCTTTATGATATATTGATTTAATGAAAATTATAAGCAATTTATCAAGATATTTTTTTAATGTTTATTTAATTAAAATATCAATTGATTTCCCTTTTTATTGATTACTAATAACAACCGATTAAGCAGTTTCTCAATCACTCAATAAATTAACATTCAGTACGACTACTGTAATGAACACCAGTTTTGCTAAATATTTATATTTTCGAAATACACTTCAATTCAATTATAACTACTATTAAAGTTGTGTTAATCTGAGAACTTATCCCAAAAATAAAAAACTGAATGAATTTTATTGCCCGAAGACTGCATTGACTGCATTATATCAATTGAGTGATCATTAGAAGAGTGAAAGTTAGTCTGAAAAGGAAAATGTGTTTTCAGTCAATAATGTATTTAACGAATTGAAGGCTAAGACTCAAATCGTTTCCTAATTTGTATGAATGAACGAAACGCTTAAATCTTTTTATGGAAGTATTTATTACTGAAACTTGTTATTGAAATCTCAGATCTTTTTTCAGTCGCTTCTTTTTCTCAATCATATCAATTGATTAATGGATTTAATATTTATTTGAAAAAATTGAAGGAAATTGAGCGAAAATATGAGATTTTAAGCCATAATTGTCGCAAATATTTGCTACCCTTTAAGGTATTCATTATCTGAGATAACATAGAATTATACGATTATTTCAAATATGAAATTCTGTCGACTTTTATCAAATGAGAAACACTTTATTGTTAGTGAATCCGGATTGAGAGAAATGGGGGACAGTTGGCGACACTCGGCCCCCAATGTGATGCATGGCTGGCCTGAGAGAAGCGCAAAAGTCATTTTGTAGGCATTCTCGCAATTATGCGAATTCCTCATTAGAGACATAATAGACTTGTAGTTCGAGTTGAATGCAATCCGAATGCAATCCAAATGCAATGCTATCTAACTGTTGAAAGCAATGATTGAAACATTGAAAGCATTGCAAGCCTTGACTCGAATCACTCGAACCTAACCTTTCGGACGTTTCTGAGTCTCATATCTCTTATCTCACTCTAAGTCTGTGATCGCACTCTTAGTCTTAAGACACGACACAGTTGAGCCCAGAGTCGGATGTCTTGAACAGTTGTATCAAATGCCTGTCCTGTCAATGCTGTTCCACTGAATGTCAGTATCCGAAAGGACCCCCTTTTCCCATCTGCTCCGAACACCCCGTCATCCCATTTCCTGTCTCTATTCAGTCTTCTATTTCCTACCAGTGCTGACCTTTTAATTTTGAGCTAAGGCACAGAACAGCTGTTATAACAAGCGACAAATGACGGCCCCTTCTCCTGGCCCTCTCGTGCTGGAGCAGTCCTCGAGTTTACTCTCATAGAATGATAGAAACGATTGAAACGAAGGCGTTGTCCATAGGTTTCGTTTGAAGGGGTATTCGAGGGAAAGCATGGCTTCCCTAATCACAATTGGTCTGTGAAATGCTTTTGTTGGTCCTGTTCCTTCTCTTACTTCTATCAGACCTTCTCTATAGTATTGCTCTTTAAATAAGTTTAGAAAACATTTTGTTTTCTTCAGACGAATCATAGCAACCAATGATTACTTCTCTAATCGTTTCAGAGGTTGTCATAACTTCCCAAAGAGTTTATGTAATTTGGAGTTCATATAAATAGATGTATAAAAAAAATAGAGATTTGTTTAAGTGTTTATTACGAGAATTATACAGTAGTTCAGAGTTCATTCAATCGGTTTATTTTCAGATTTAATTGTCTATATTGTAGAGAACAGCGATTATATCCATAGCATTGTTGCTATCTATGGGAACATTGAGTTTAGAAGAGCTATAAATGAGTTATAAACGTTGGACTCATTTATTTGACTTCAATTGTATGCAAAAGTGATTTGAGTTCTTATTTAGTTCGTATTCTAATTTAGATGAGAAGACCACCACTTAATCCCATTGTATACCAACTATTATCTCAATAATTAGTTTGTTGTTATGTCACCCAAATTGCAATTCGTCGCTAAATTAGATCTCCGACTGACGGCTGACTAACTGTTTGTTTAATTCAGTTCCAAATTATTTTTTTATTATATTAAGTGAATAAAACTTATAAAATAAGACCAAAATCTAAACCACAGCACAAATGACATCAATTCTTCTTTATCTCAGCTCCTAATCACTCAATTATATTGAAAATTAAAACTTTTTAAATAAGATTTTAAAAGTTAGTTCGCGTGAAGAATTAAACTGAAATTTTGAAATTTGTGACAATTGTATATTGAGTTAAACTAATTAATAAATAACACAATAAAAGCATTTATTTGAAAAGCAAACAGTTTTTCCTTTAAAAGATTTTGGAAAAGAATATTAATTATGATTACAGACTGTAGTCTAATCTGAATACAAAATAAAATTAAAACTCATATCTCATACGTATTAACCTTTTTCCTAACATTTATCCTACACTTGAATTACGAAACAAAATAAAAGCCGAGAATAATATGTGTCCAGAATTATGCGGTGAACAGAAATTTTTGAATACATTCTCAATATTTAATTGCTTTACATTAAGTAACTCAGAAGTAGAAGAATAAGAAAAGTCTTTTGGCTATTAATTGAGTTTTTATTCTTACCCTAACTTAAAGAGGAGCACAAGAGTCAGATGAGCAGCAATTGTCATACCTTTCGCGTCATTTTTATATTTTCTTTTCCCATGCATTTCAGAACTGCTTTTAATATGTTTTCATTCATTGCGTAACGCCTGTAGGCATTCTATAGCACAGGCATATAATTTTAAGGACGAGTAGCACATTCTTAACTTTTGCTTTTAGTATTAGTATAGTATTGGTTCGAAAGACTAGAGTTAGTATAAGCTTATCATCACAACTATCGAGAATAAGTATTTAGGAGTGACACCCAAACACTGCCCTCAGCCCCAACACTCTCCACACTCTCTCCTGCTCTCTCTCTCCCTCCCTCTTCCCTGCTCTCTCTCCCTCTCCATCTCCTGCTCTCTCTCTCTCACTCACTCACTCACTCACTCACTCACTCTCTCTCTCACACTACTCGGTCTATGTTTTAAATTTAAATCATATTCTAAAATAATGTGAATTTGTTTTCTACCGCTTTATAGTATTACACTATAATAGTATAAGATTCGATCCCTACTTATGCAGGACTACTGTATAACAAAAAGATCACAACTTTATCCATTTGAGGCATAAATTCTTTGACTCAATTGTCTAAAAAATAGATAACATTTGAAAAG
>JAQFXP010002312.1:0-15594 GCA_034693685.1 Belba bartosi
ACATTAATATATTCGACATTAATATATTCGACATTAATATATTCTTCATTGAATTATCTACAAAATTTTAGGGTTTCCGTTTAGTAGGGTACCATGACTACAAAAATCCCCTTTTTTCACAGCCCTACTCATCATTGATGAGCAGATTTTTTTTGCGATGATAGTTGAGATGAATGTCTCTAAAAAAACATCCTGACCCAAACTTAATTCATAGATCAACTTTATTATAAATTTCACTTTTAAACTTATTTTAATTTGATTAATTTTATAGTATTAATAATTAAAACTTTTATTTCTAAAACTGAACTTGATTGATTACTGAAATTTTTGTTTAAAGTGTAATTTAAAAAAACAACATATTATAAAAGTTTAGACTTTTTATATATGTTTTTATTTTCAAACAAGTTCAATTTTAAAGATAAAAATTTTTGTTGCAATAATATTATTTAAATATAAGATTAGTTTTTAAAAAAGTATTTGATAAAATTAATCTACGAATTAAGTTTAGGTTCAGATATTTTTACTCCACTTACGATGGGGATGTAAACCAGGTATTAAAAAGTTATTTGCAATGAAATTGTGCCAAAAATATATGAATTATATTAATATAGAAACTTATTTCCGAATGCCTATAATTTAACAAAATATAATTTGCTCTTAAATAAGTTGTATTGTAATAGCTAGTATGATTTGGAGTATATAATAAAGACAAGAATCAGTCACTTTTTGTCAACCCGACCCAACAAACAAAAATTTCTAACCCGACCCGAAATCCAACCCGAATTAAATAATAAAACAATCGTAATTTACATTTAATTTCATAAATTAGATTTGATTTATTGTTTTTGACTGATATAGAATTATCTAATGTTTATAAATAAATATTTTTGAATTCTTTGTCATTTAAAAACTTGTAATTAACAAACCAATCAATAGTGATATTATAGTAACTTTTTATGTGTTTAGATGAGTTTTTATTTACAATATTTATGATATATTAATAGTATACGGTTAATATAAGTTTATAATTTTATAGTTTTATACATGTTGTGTAATCAGTCTTAATCAACTAGGTTACAATTATTACTAGCATAATTTTAGCAAATATAAAACAAATTTAAATAATTTTTGTAAAAAACAATTATAGCTTAATATTTCTTAAATTAATACCAAGTTTTACCAAATGATCTAAACTTTAAAACTTTACTTTTGTTTCAATTTGTAGTAAATTGAAATGAATAATAATTGTTTAATTGTGGATAAATTTTTGATTATATAAAATCTCGGGTTGATACTAGTTAACCCGATCCGACCCAACTTTTTTAGAAGATCAACCCGAGCCGATCCGAATCAGATATTTTTAGGTTTAACCCGAACCGACCCTTTCTTGTCTCTAGTATATAGCTCAGGGATCGAGAAGGTCGGTCGATCCGGGGAGGATCAGGGGAGGGATTTTTTCAAAAACGCTCAAAAACCCCATATATTTATAATGAAATTTTGCCTAATTTAACTGTATTTAAACAAAATTTAGTTAAATTAACTGAATTTAAACCGGATTTAGCACCAATTTAGAGAAAATTTTCTAATTTTGGCCGAAAAAACTAAAAAAGGCCAGACTAGTCTTTGCAAATATAATGTTTTCTAATTCTTGATAAACAGTAAAAAAGATAACTAACACGTTTGAACTCTTAATAATTGCCAGACAATGTATTATAGCATTTGTGGTAATAGTCTCATCAAAATAACTTCTCGATGATTTATTTGGTCATTATAGGAAGATATTTGCTCATGGTTATAAAATAATTTATTAGCATATGACTATTCACTAAACATACAAAAACAATGTATCTGCAGTGTCCTAAGTCTTATCTTTTATAAAATTGCATAATTATGAACCAAGATTGAAAATAAAAATAATAATATTAACATTATTTTTAAACAAACCATAAATTAAGTCAAGTTGCAAGAAGACTAGTTGTAATATGTTATATGGCACTGTTTGCGGTCGTAGTCAACTAGGTTAAGTAGCAAATTTATAGTTTATTTTAGTTAATTTAGATTAGATTCGTTAGGGTTAGGGTTCGGTTTCATTTGTAAGTAATTTTAAAATCTCGATATAAAACCTCTGCACATAGTGTTATAAATTAATTCCCGATAACTTATAATTCCCGATTCATAAACTTTCCAAATTTATACCCCCACTCCATCCCCGAGCTAATGGGTCACACACCAAACTGCTAAGAATAAAAAATATTAAAAAATTGTAAATTAGATAATGTGCTTTCTAAAACTCGTGAGAAAAAAGTAAGTGCTTTCATCGTTTGTTAGTTTCTCATGCATATCATCAAAAGTGCTCAAGGAGCTTTGAATGGGAAACTCTGAGCTCGTGAGCTCATTATTGAAAACATTGGTGATTAACAGATGAAAGATTTGGCCTAGAACGTGTTCTCATTATAATAAATTAAAAATTTGCTCACAAATACTGTGATTTTTAACTTTTTAGTAGATTTTAATACAAAACAAAACAATCCTAAATAAAATATATGTAAAAATTCTAAATAATTGTAATAGTATTTAAGTTTGTTTGATTTTTGTTACTTAAAGTTAAGTTCAGTTGGCTGATCTCTAATATAATATATAATGTACCATATTCCCTTATAGTTTAGAATATGTTCTTATAAGATGAGTTTAGAATTCATGTTCTTATGCCCCGGTGTATAAGAAAATGTTCTTAAAAATGAGAATAAAAACTCGTTAAGCTTAAAGTAAATATTTTTGATAGTAATGCTAAACTTTAAAGTTGAAAGATTAAAAACATTACAAAAATAAAAAGATTTCAAAATAAATGTTAAGAAAACATATGATTAAAGTAATGTATTATGTATTTAAATTTTTTCTGAATTACAACTTATTTAATGTTTGAAAGTGTTAAAGAAAAATTGATTGATATTATATTTATTGTTAAACAAAATTCGTTAAATAGTTTCATAAATGAATTTTGAAAATAATAATTCTAATAATGAATTATTAATTATTCAATTAAATTATTAAAGAAAGTCGTATTTATTAGAATATAAATAAAAAGTTTTGAAGAATAAATAAAGCAGCAAGTTCCAACAAATAAAGATAATTTTGAATTAACAGATGAAGATGACGACGAAGACATTGAATCAGACAAAGCCGAAGACTTTAATTTAGACTAATTTATCTGTATATGTAATAAAACCAATTATAATGTATTATTTTGTGTCACTTTATATATAATTATTATATATAATCATTATAAATAAAGTTATAATCATTATAATCATATATAAAGTTTATATAATGTACTATATATAGTTTGTGATAGTTTGAGTTTACCCCTTTTTATAATAACATGTTCTTATAGGCTTTAACTCAAATTTCAAAAAATGGTCTAATTTATCTTATAAGAACATATTCTAAACTGCGAGGGAATACAGTACTTAAATTTTACAAATAAAGATTTACTTTTCCATACTAGCTCAAGAGCAGGGATCGAGAAGGGGGGGATCAGGCAAAAATCCCCCTCCTGATTTTGAAAATTTGGATTTATCCCCGCCCCTAGCATTTGGTCCGAGAAAAGGTACCCCCTCGACGTTACAGTATCATATTACGGCCAGGCCGGCAAATTTTTTGGGTTTTTTGCCCAAAATTAGAAAATTCCCCCTAAATTGGTGCTAAATCCGGTTTAAATTCAGTTAATTTAACTAAATTTAGTTTAAATACGGGTTAAATCCAGTTAAATTGGGGAAAATTTTATCATAAATATATGGGTTTTTTGAGCGTTTTTGGAAAAATCCCCTCCCTAGGTTTTTGGCCAAAATTTTGAGAAAAATCCCTCCCCTGATCCCCCCTGGATCGGCCGACCTTCTCGATCCCTGCTCAAGAGGTTTAGTAAAGTTCTATATTAACCTTGAAAAAACTAAAGATTTCGACTGTATATTTATAACTTATAAATTATAAGTTTAAAATTAATATTTTGATTAATAATTAAAGATTTTACTTGTGATCTCTATTTTATATTTTAAATTGAAATTTAACTTAAGTTTCAATTCAATTAGTTGTGATATAAAGACAAATCGTTTTGCAAATACGTAAGCTCAAAAAGTAAGCATAGTAAAATAATTAAAAATAATATATAATAACCTTCTTTTCTATATTAGTTTGTATCTAAAGTTAATAATTAAAAAGCATACAGGCCAAAATATTTATTTGATCGTTTAAAATTTAAATAAATGTTAAAATGAGAGTCTCTAGTAGAGCGATTGTTGTATGCGCTATTTTTTACGATTGTTTTATAATTATTATATTTTTAATAAACACTTATTTACTAAAATACAATAAAATAAATTATGAAAATTTTGTCTGTTTTTACATTTTTATGTTTTAACAAATTGATTCTCGTGCATATTTATATTGTCAATTGCAACAATGTTGAAACGTCTAAAGTTTTGCTCTGGCCTCTAAATTACATTTCATAATTAAATAAATAATAGTTACAATGATTTTCCACTTGTTTTTTATACTTAAATATTTGTTATTTACTTTAATTGTCAAATCTTGTCGTGCACTTTGAATTTCTAACTATGTTTGGAAACAAAATCAACAAGTTTAACATTACTAAATTAATAAACTTTATTGGTTATATTAAGCAAATAATGTCAACTCTATTCTGAAATATAAATTTATGTTGATTGAACGTTATTTATATGCAAATACATATTTTAGAAAATTATACCATCATTATAAACTGTGCATCGATTGAAGGGATGAGTATTGACTTAATGTTAGTGTAAATTAGTCTAAAGAATAGAAATAACATTTTAGGGAAACAAAGCAATTAAATAGTACGTAGTTTGCGAACAGCAAAACGGGCTTTAATTGTTTAAATGCAATGCAATCCAAAGCAAACTCTCGCTCTCGTGCTCTCTCTTACTCTCTCATTGACTCTCTCATTGATTATCACAAAAATGTCAATAAATAAGAGCTAAATAAGAGCTAAACCGGTCCTCAAAGCAGTCGAACACTAATTCAGGCATTTGTCAGACGTTTTGTCCTTAACTCAACTCTCGTCTCACTCTTACTCTCACTCGTTAGACATCAAACATCTCATAGACTCAGATATTATGTCTTTTAATAGATATTAAAATCAATTTGAAATCACATTTGAATTCCAGTCAAACATTTCGATCTTTACTTAAGTCTAAACATTGGTTTCGATTAAATGGATTCGATTGAGACAAACGTTAAGACATTACTGATTGGAGAGACTGTTGTCGACGAAAATGCATCGATTTGTGACTACACTCTCGATCAGCAAATCAACGAATTGAGTAATAATTGAATTTATATTTGTTTTTAACTATAAATTAAATTAAATTATTTTATTTTATTAGAATTAATTCTAATTAATTAAATATCAAAGCATTAGATCTAAGTCTAAGTCATCAAAACCGATAGCACTTCTGATGCAATCGAAATCATTTTAATCGAAATGATTGCTATTTTCAAAGTGTGTTTGTCATCACCTTTGACCCAAAAGGTGATCTAACTTAACCTTAACCTAGAGCTAGGGCTAGGGTCTGGGCCTATGCGTTGACCGAGTATTGGGTCAGACATGTGTTATCGGAAAGTGAATGACTAAAGGGAATGAAAGCCCTAATTGACTGAACTGTATGTTTATGTTTGTATCGCTTCGATAGCGTCTAAAGGCGTTGAGTCTCCCCTTTCGGGTCAATTCCAGCCAATGATCCGGAAGACTGTGACCTACATAGCGGCGGCCGTAGTCTTCAATGAGGCCAATGAGCTGCTTGTGATGCAAGAGGCGAAGAGCCGTTATGCCGGACAGTGGTATTTACCGGCCGGGAGGGTCGACCCCAATGAACAGATCATCGATGCGGTGAAGAGGGAAGTCCGCGAAGAAACGGGTCTTGAGTTTGAACCGACGACTCTTGTAATGGTAGAGAGCGCTCAAGGAAATTGGTTTCGGTTTACATACACGGGTCGGGTAGTGGGCGGTCAGCTCAAGACTGTCTCGAAGGCCGACAGCGAGTCAATACAGGCCTTATGGGTGACCGACACTAAAGGCTTGAGTCTTCGGTCCACCGATTGTCTCAAACTTATAGAGACGACGAGAGAGTATTTGAAAGCACCCGAACAGTGGCACAAACCCCAGTTTACGGCTATCCGAGGGCACCAACAGATGTTACTCCGACTCGTGTGTGTCATTCGACGTAAGAATAAGTATGTCTTTGAAATTGAACTATAATTCGAATGTTATTTAAACTAATATCGAATGAATGTCTGGTTTTAGCAATAGATGTCATGTTTTAGTGTCGGAGAAGGAATCGCCACATTTGCCGGTCTGTCAGATCAACCCTTCCCGTAGTGTTCACGCGGCGCTCAAACGCTTTATGCAGGTCTGGGTCGACACTCAGTCACAAACTCTTAACCCATTGACTAATCAATATGTTATGTTATGTTGTGTTGTCTGCAGAAAATCTTTGGATCGGAACAACTGCCCGAACACAAGCCTTCCGGCCTATTGTCGGTCGAGCACAACGGTGTGCCCGAGTACGCACACGACGGCCTATGTCTGACTTTGCTGGTGATGTGCAGAGTGGCGCTCGAGGATGCCGTTCCACAAATGGATTACACTTGGCTTCAGGTCGAGCCCGAACTCGAGGGTTTGCTTATGAATAAAATAGCTAAACATAAAAGCCTTGTTTTGAGTGTTATTTAAGTTATATTCCGTACAAATTGATACTTAAATTCATTTAAAATTCAATTCAATTAATGTTTTATTTTTGTAAGAATTGATCATTTTTTCTATAAAACTACTATTTATTTATTGAAATAATTCGAAAAATTAGACAAAAAAGACATTGATTTCAAAATACTACTAATTGTCTAAATGACCGGTAATTTCTAATCATAGGTTAGTAATCATTAATCAAATAAATATTTTTCTGTTTTTTAGAGTTAATATAAATTAGAGATTTTGGCGAATTCTTAATTAATTTAATATAAGTGAATTGAATTAGAAATAACAAACAAATGTATTTAATATTTAAATCGAATCTTTCCTTTTCGGCCTCTGCTTATCAAAACTTGATTTTCTTTTCCATAACTCGAATAGCATTACATTTATCCAATCAAATGGTTTAAACTTTAAACTCTTTCACTTGATTTTCTCATTCTGTATAGCAATTAATTTATTGGTTTTGTAATCAATTGTTATATTTATTTTGTTTTGTTTTGAGACTTTTTTTTTAATAATATCTTAATTTTGAATAACTTGTATTTATTGAAAACATTGTATTGAATTCAAATTAAAATTGATTCATTTTTTTAACTTTAAAGTTATTTATTTTTTAATGTAATAATTATCTGGTTAAATTTATTAGGGGAACAGCATATTGCTTTGCTTTGCATTTACACAGTAAGTTTTTGTGACAAAAAAATTAAATTTAAGATTATTTTTTAAAATAAATCATTTGATTTTAATTTAAAATTAATTATTAACATTTCTTAATCATAAAATTACCTAGTACCGGTAATATTTACTGCAATGTTGTTTAGAACTGTACTTTAGCATAATTTACTTTTTTAATTATAGGTAAATAATTTTTTAATACGAGTAATACCTAAAATTACACTTAATCGTTTACAAACTTATGGCGTATTTTATCTAAATTATTCTTAAAAATGTTTTGCAAGAAAATATATTTATGAAAATATTTTTAATTTATGTTATATTATTCTCTTTACAATTATTGATATTTTAGCTTGCTTATTTACTAGATTATATAAAATTTAGTTTAAAATTTTATTATTTAAAATCTAACTGGTATGTTAAAAACTTATTAAAGACATAATATTAGGGGCAATAAATCTATTGAATAGTTTATGTTTAGCACCAATACATTTGATTTTTTGGATATATAACCTGTTAAAACAAGTGATACTAGAATTACATAATATAAACATAGTTTGTTTTATCGACGTTAAATTTTGGTCATTACAAGTTGTACAGTATTCTCATTATTATAATTAAGATATTATTTGTAAAATTTAATTTAAAGCTTTTTAACTGTAATTTATATTAAATTTTTGACACTTTTAATTGTTTAAAATTATATGCTATTTGATTCAAAAATATATCATAAAAAGGTATTTTAAAAATTATTAACTTTTATAAATTTACATTTATAAAATTATTATAAAGTTTATCATAACAGTAATAATGATAATTATTATTGAAAAAATCTTATTTTTTGTTTTTTCACTTGGAAATTTTATTAACTTGTTTAATTTATAACTTAAATGACTTTATTGAAAGTTTATAAAATACTTTATTAAAGGTTTATTTAATTCAAAACAAAAATAATTTGCCAGCATAAATATTAAAATATATTTTTTGTAATTATCAATCGTAAAGAAGATAATTATAATGCGCTTATAAAATATTAAGCTTAAAAAAATTAAATTGCATTAACTTAAAATGCAATCTATACTTTAGAAATATCGGCGATTATTGAAAAGAGTATTAAAAAGTAGGTTTAACATTAATGTATTCTTTTATCTTTATATGATTTTTGTCAAAATTTAATTTTTAATTACCGTATTACCTCACATATTAGTACATGTGATTATAAGGCGAGTTTGGACTTCCTGTACTCATACTCCGATGTGTACAGGCATTTAAAAATGAGGAAAATAAGTTGTTTTTGAAAATAAATTTTAGTCAAATATTAATGATAAGAGACGTTAGAAATTAAAGTTCAAAGATTAAAGATATCAGAAGTTTGAAAGCAATTCAAAACTAAAATAGAGATAAATTTATAGTAACATAATTTTAACTTAAAATTTTTATTTCTTTTAGAATACTTGCATATAAATAAAATATATTTGAATTAATTATTTTGAAAATAAAGACATTGAATCAGAAGACATCAATTTTAAATAATTTATAATTTAATTCATAAAATTGTTATATTTTAAGACTTAAAACAATTTGAGCTAATTTGATATATAAACAATTTGATATATAATATGTGAAATCTGTTGTAGAATTAGTTGGCTAAATTAATAAAAATACTTAAGTATAGGTTTTGATCAAGGAAAGTACTGATGACTGTACCAATATGTGATTAATATGGTATTAAAGTATTTTATTCATTGATTACTATTTTTAATATCGACTTAAATAAAACGAAGAATATTCTTGCGCTTAAGCGGCAAATTAATTGCATATAATGTTTGAAATGCATTTAATATTTGTCCGGCTTATAGAACAATTTTATAATTTAAAAAATACAAAAAAAAGTTAAGTATTTAATAATTAACTTAAAATGTAAGGCACTTTTGATCGATAGTGTCCAGAATAGCGCTAAGACTTCTAAATATGTTAAATATTTTCTACTGTATTAATATTAAAAACTTTGTTTTTAATTAATATAACTTATTAAACTTGTGCAAATAATTTTTATAAACATAAAATTTTGACATAAATTTGCTTATTTGGAAGTTTGTTGATAAAAATAGATTATAATTTATTGAACTTATAGTGTAATGTATAACTTGTCGTAAATTTAGTTTAATAATTTAGTTTTATTTTTTAATAAATGTCAATTTTTAATTAAAGTCTCAAATCTATAAATATACAAGCTAAATGTTTATTGTAGTCATAATATTTGGCAATATTTCGAGAGCTCAGCTTTAGATGATATGATACTGTATATCAGTCTTCGATTTGAATGAATTTGAGTTAATATTTATAGAAAACTAAATCCAAACTTAATCATTGATAAGACTTAAGGTTAAGGTATATGAACTCAAATTTCATTTTAAGTTATAGCAGGAATCATGAAGCCAAAAATCCACCCTGATTTCGAAAATTTAAATTTATTCCCCCCTAGCATTTGGTCCGCGAAAAGGTACCCTCGACTCCTTTTTTTGTTGGCCAAAATCAGGAAATTTCCCCTAAATTGGTGCTAAATCCGGTTTAAATTCAGTTAAATTAAGCAAAATTTATCATAAATATATAGGTTTTTTTAACTCTTGGGGAAAATCCCTCCCCTGATTCCCCTGGATCGGCCGACCTTCTCGATCCCTGGTTATAGTGATATTGAATTTTGTTTTATAAATTATTATACAGTATTAATATATCAATAGTTGAGTTAAAAATATACTAAAAGCAGATGTAATTCAATATAGAATTGTATAAATTAAGGAATACTTAATTAGTTTTAAGTACATAAATAAAAAATATTAATCAAATCAGGAGAAGAGCACATGATTTGATTGCTTTTACATTAAAGGAATGGAATTATAGTATTCTTTTACTTTTATTTAAACATCAGATCAGATAAAGGTTTTAATTTAAAAGTAATTCAAAGACATTGAACTAATGGTGAAAATTTTCATTTGATTAAATTATTAGTAAATTTGTTAAATGTTTGGTTAAATCGAATTAAAAATATCTAAAATGCGTTCAAACGAGTTGTTGAGTGTCTTAAAGAAACGCATTGTTCTAATCGATGGCGCAATGGGAACAATGATTCAAAACCGCAAACTCGAAGAACAGGACTTCAGAGGCACTCAATTCAGCGAACATTTAAAACCATTGAAAGGAAATAACGATATTTTATCGATAACTCAGCCGAACGTCATATATGAGATTCATTCGGAATATTTGAGAAGTGGTGCCGACATTATAGAGACCAATACGTTCAGTGCAACCTCTATAGCACAGGCCGATTACCAGTGCCAGCACTTTGTCTTCCAAATGAACAAAGCGTCGGCTACTATAGCCAGGAAGGCCTGCGATGACTACGAGCAAGAGTTCGGCGGCACCCGATTTGTGGCCGGCTCTATGGGACCGACAAACAAAACCCTTTCCATATCACCTCAGGTAGAAAACCCAGCGTTTCGTAACATAACTTGGGATGAGTTGGTCTCCGCTTATAGGGAACAGGCATTGGGTCTTCTCGAAGGGGGAGTTGACGTGCTTTTAGTCGAGACAATCATAGACACGGCTAACTCAAAGGCCGCTCTCTTTGCCATTCATACCATATTTGATGAGTTCCCTCACTATAAGCGACCAATTTTTATATCCGGAACTATTGTTGATAAAAGTGGCCGAACTCTGTCCGGACAGACCGGCGAAGCTTTTGTGATTAGTGTATCTCATGGCGAGCCGTTGGCCATTGGCCTTAACTGTGCATTAGGTGCGGCAGAAATGAGAGTTTTTATCGAAAATATTAGTAAATTCGCAGTCAATAACTTTGTCCTCTGTTTCCCAAACGCCGGAATTCCCAATGTTTTTGGCGAATACGACGAAACGCCTGAATCTATGGCCAAACATATTAAAAGCTTTGCGATCGACGGTTTGGTCAATATAGTGGGCGGTTGTTGTGGGACAACACCTAAACATATTAAATGTATTGCTGAAGCAGTCAAAGGCGTTAAACCACGAACTCTCAGCTCAAACGCCTTTCCCGAAGACGTGTTTTATTTATCAGGTTTGGAACCATTTATTTGGACGAAAGAGAGTTTATTCATAAATATCGGCGAACGCTGTAATGTCTCCGGAAGTAAACTATTCGCTCGACTCATAAGACAAGCAAAATATAGCGAAGCGCTTGAAGTCGCCAAAAATCAGGTGGAAATGGGCGCTCAGGTGCTCGACATCAATATGGATGAGGGAATGTTGGACTCGAAGAAAGAAATGACACATTTTCTCAATTTAATTGCAACCGAACCCGAGATATGCAAAGTTCCGCTTTGTATCGATTCGTCGAAATTTGCGGTCATTGAAGCGGGTCTTAAGTGCAGTCAAGGCAAGTGTATCGTCAACTCCATTAGTCTGAAAGAGGGCGAAGAGGAGTTCGTCGCCAAAGCCAAACTAATCAAGCGATTCGGTGCTGCAGTCGTTGTGATGGGTATTGATTCGATTTGTTATTATTTCGGTTTTATTTAACTAATTAAATGAATTTATTAATTGCGTTAGCCTTTGATGAGACGGGTCAGGCGGCGGACGAGATGAACAAAATAAAGATCTGTTGCAGAAGTTATCAAATACTTGTTGGAGAAAGGGTTGGATTTAACAAAAATGACATAATTTTTGATCCAAATATACTGACGATCGCGACCGGAATGGAAGAACACAACGAATATGCAATCAATTTCATTAACGCCATCACAAAGATCAAGAGCTCGTGTCCCGGAGTCAAAGTGAGTGGCGGTGTATCGAATCTCTCGTTTTCTTTCAGAGGAATGGATAAAATTCGAGAAGCGATGCATTCGGTGTTCCTCTACCACAGCATCAAAGCCGGTCTAACTATGGGTATTGTAAACGCCGGTTCTTTACCCCTCTATACAGACATTGAGTCCAATCTGTTAGAGATGTGCGAAAATCTGATTTGGAATCGCGACCCGAATGGCACCGAAAAGCTCTTAGAATACGCGCAGAAATTCGGCAAAAATGTCAAAACAAATGTTGAAATCGAGAACTGGAGGAAACAATCGGTTGAGGAAAGACTTTCGCATTCGATCGTTAAAGGAATTGACGCTCAGATCGAACTCGATGTGGAAGAGTGTCGACAAAATACAAGCCGTTATCCCCGACCGCTCAACATAATAGAGGGGCCGCTAATGAATGGCATCGGTATTGTCGGCGATTTGTTCGGCGACGGAAAGATGTTTTTACCACAAGTTATCAAATCTGCGAGAGTTATGAAGAAAGCGGTCGCGTATTTGATACCATTTATGGAAAAGGATAAGTCGGGCTCTGGGAGGAGCAGTCATTCGGGCACTATAGTGTTGGCCACAGTCAAGGGCGATGTTCACGACATCGGCAAGAATATAGTTGCTGTGGTTTTGGGCTGTAATAACTATAATGTTATTGATTTAGGAGTTATGACTCCTTGCGATAAAATTATTGAAACAGCCATTGCTCAGAAGGCAGACCTAATTGGGTTGAGTGGACTCATCACTCCATCCCTCGATGAAATGATTTTTGTGGCCAAAGAGATGCAAAGATTGGGCCTAAAACTGCCGCTTTTGATAGGCGGTGCGACCACTTCTAAAAAACATACAGCGGTTAAGATATCGCCCAGGTATTCAGAACCGACGGTCCACGTTTTGGACGCATCCAAAAGTGTTGTCGTTTGTTCCCGACTTCTTGACCGCAACGCAAGGGAAGAGTTTTTAGAAGATCTGAACGACGACTACGAAATGGTTCGCGAAGACCACTACGAGTCGCTCCGAGACCGGTCTTACTTGTCCATAGAGAAGGCCCGGCAGCG
The DNA here is from genome assembly GCA_034693685.1 of Belba bartosi. NCBI lineage: Eukaryota > Metazoa > Arthropoda > Arachnida > Sarcoptiformes > Damaeidae > Belba > Belba bartosi. The sequence continues at coordinate 13,335 of JAQFXP010002312.1, forward strand.
GAAACTTCGAATAGATTTTCAACACTCAGATATAAAAACACCGAATTTTTTCGGTACAAAAGTTTTTATTAATTATGATTTGAAAAAATTAATCGATTATATCGATTGGAAACCGTTTTTTGATGTCTGGCAACTGAGGGGAAGGTATCCTAACCGAGGATTTCCAAAAATATTTAACGACGAAAGGGGTGAGTCTTAAGACAAGAGATAACACTTTTATAGTATTTACTGTTAGTCTTATTTAATTAATTCAAATATCATTTAATGACATCTCAGTCGGAGCTGAAGCCAAGAAGATGTTCGAAGAGGCGAACAAAATGATTGAGGAGTTCATTGAACAGAACTCACTGCAGGCGCGAGGGATTGTCGGCTTTTATAGGGCCAACACTGTTAGTGATGACGAGATCGCACTGTTCGACGAAGACGGCAGTCGTTTGGCCACATTCTATGGGCTCAGACAACAGGCGGAAAAGGACTCACACGACGACTCTCCCTATCTATCAATTGCCGACTTTATCGCACCGATCGAAAGCGGAATAACTGACTATATCGGCCTCTTTGCGGTCAGTGCCGGCTTTGGGTGTCAGGAGTTATGCGAAAAGTTTCGAAAAGATAACGACGTTTTTGGAGATATTATGGCCAAAGCTATTGCCGACCGATTGGCCGAAGCTTTTGCTGAAGAGTTGCATCAAAGAGTACGCAAACAGTTTTGGGGCTATAGTTGTGCCGAACAGTTGGAAACCAATGATTTGTTGAAAGTCAAATACGACGGCATTCGACCGGCACCGGGATATCCGAGTCAGCCGGACCACACTGAGAAGCTAACGATGTGGCGGCTGATGGACGTCGAGCGTCAAACCGGAATAGAATTGACCGAATCGTTGGCTATATTCCCGGCCGCATCCACGTGTGGCCTCTATCTGGCGCACCCAAAGTCTTGTTACTTTGCGGTCGGAAAAGTACAATCGGATCAAATCCAAGACTACGCCAATAGAAAGTCAGAGTCAGTTAATATCATTGAAAAGTGGTTGAGTCCTATACTGGCCTATGATTTAGATGATAAATGAGTTGTATATTCGATCTCATTCTCATTAATTGGATGTTAATAATAGAGATTGAGAAAATTGGCCGATCTAGGGGGGGGGGGGATCAGTGCAGGCAGTTTTTCCAAAATCACTAAATAATATACAATTAAAACAAATTTAAACTAAATTTAGTTAAATTAACTGAATTTAAACCAGATTTAGCACCAAATTAAGAAAGATTTCCAAATGTTGCCATAAAATTATAAAATATTTGCAGAAGGCGGCCACCAAATCAGGGGAGCGGGTACCTTTTCGCGGTTGAAATTTCAAGGGTAGATAAATACAAATTTTAAAATCTGGGGGATTTTTGGCTAACCTTCTCCCTCCCATTCTCAATATTATCTTACAAAATGTCTTAATATTAAATGAACTCAGGATATATGTACCGTAACCCCTGACATACAATTGCCGCAATTATACATCATTTTCGGACAAATTGAGTCAACCAGAATCTATGCAATTGTACCTAGGTATAATTGCACTTTGATCAGAAACTTAGATATTATTGCAAAAATTATTATTTGATATTGAATATAATTTTCTTATAAAAATATCATATCTTAATCTAAAATAATAGTTTTAACTTGTTATCAATTTTAAATCTGGTTTAAATTGCTGAAAAATGTTTTAGTTAATAACACAATTGTAAATATGAAATAGTTATGCTTTTAAAAGTTCATATTTTACTAAGAATGCATTAGAATCTATAATTTTGAATTTAAAATAATCAAATATATTGTGAATTAAATATTGTTTTAAATCAAAATTATACGAAAACAATTAAGATATATTATATTGAATTAATTTTAATCTATAAACAATTATAAAAGCAAACATATATTTTGTAATTTTAAATAAAATTTTTTCTAAAATGTAATGCAATTGTACCTAGGTATAATTGCACTTCGATCAGAAATTTAGATAAAATTGTGGCAATTGTTATGTCAGGGGTTACGGTAATGAGTAGTGTCCGCCAAACGTTTCTGAAAATAATATGCGCGGCAAAAGTCGGGAGTATAAAAATACAAAACAAATAATATCATTAACAAATATATTACAATTATTTACAAATGTATATAAATTAAAATTAGATATTTTACAACAGTTTAAAAACTAAATATACAATAAAATTTAAATGTAAACACATAATAAATATTTAAACATGCACAACTAAA
>JAQFXP010002313.1:0-15591 GCA_034693685.1 Belba bartosi
TATGCCTATGCCTATGCCTATGCCTATGCCTATGCCTATGCCTATGCCTATGCCTATGCCTATGCCTATGCCTATGCTTGTGTCTATGTCTATGCCTGTGCCGCCGCAACACATTTCTCAATGAATCGAATACTGCTTTTCAGGCATTAGAGGCACTGAGTTCTGAGAGGGCCAGGAGAGTGAGTCCAAAGAGCCAAACAGAGACGAAGAGATGTTTCAAACACTCGAACTTAAAGTTGCGCTTCAAAGAGAGGGAGAGAGAGAGAGAGAAACAATTTTGAGTTATTTTACAAACATTGTGTAAATTCAAACTCAACTAAAGTTTTGTTTTGAATGCATTGACGCTTCGGTTTCGACTCAATTACCACTACTGAGACTAAGACTAAGACTAATACACTTGTGATTGGATTGAATTCTAAATACTCTTTCATTCATTGATTAGAACCAAATTATGAACATTTGTTTTACTTTTTCTGATATCTTGTGTTTCGTGTCTAATAGTGTTCAGAAATTATTCCAAAGTTTAATAGTTGACTGACTCAGAGCAATCATGTGAAGCTCTCAACTCGAGACTACCTGTGCTTTCAATTGTTTAGATGTTCGACAAAATAGTTTCTTCGGACACAACTCATGAATACTGAAAATGAGTTCATGTTTTCAACAAAAAAGTTAATAATTCTATCGATTGAGTGCTAACAGTGGTGTTGAGTTGGCCGGTGATAGTTTTGGGAAGTTATGGCACAACTAACAAACGGCGCCAGCATTTTGCCCAATGCTTTCGGTGAATTCATAGCACCCAACTATAATCACGTGACTGTAGTCCAGGTCGAGGAGAGTGAGCCAAAGAATGGCTTCGACGACGACTTCGTTACGGTATTACAAGTCGGAGATGAGGGCAACGGCTCTATCGAAGAAGAGATTATTATCTATCGACTGCCCGGAGAACGTTTGGGTAAATTGTTTGCTTAGCTTTGAATTGAGTTGTTTTAAATTAAACTCAATTTGTTTGCAAAAACGTCTAATTTAACTATTTTTGCACCGAAAGGAATGGCACTTAAATTCGAAGGCGGACTCAATGCGAACGAAAAAATAAATAAAGTGTTTATTCAAAGCATTAATACAGAGAGTCCCGCATCGAAAGTCCGGGGCCAGCACTTGGAGTATCTAAGAGAAGGCGACCAAATAATGGAAATCGACGGCAGGTCGACGACAACCATGACTAGACTCGAGTGCATCGGATTGCTAAGGGATGCCCAGTGCATGATCAAGGTCTCCGTCAGAAGAGACAGCGCCTGTCAGTGCTTGCATTCCTCGCTTCACATTCCCAACAATTCTCTCAATTCTGGTTCCAATCAATCAGAAGCGCCTAATCATTGTTTGGCAAAAGTGAACAGTTGGCCAAAGAAGGTGCCGCCACCGGTGCCGCCACGGATGGCCACAACCATTCTGTCGTCTAAGAGAAAGAGCGCTCATAATTGTCAGACACGTTCTGACAGTGATTGCGATGGAGTGGAGAAGCCTCCGCGCAAGAAGCTCTCCCAACCCCCTCCTCTGCCCCCCAGACGGCCCAAAGTCCCGCCTCCCAAACCACCCAATCCTAAGACTCTGACTTTCGAACCCAAATCAGATAATATTAACGTTAATATCACAGAAAACGAGCTCAACGTCAATGTCGTTGAATCAGATTTGAGCGATCAGTTACCCGAAGAAGTGACTGAAACAAAATCAGGACAAGAAAAACAAACAGAAGAACAAATGGAATATAAATTGAGTTTTAGTGAACCCACTCTTCCTTCAGAGCCAGACGTCTATTTGGATTTATTGACTAATGAGGACCGACTGGTATAGCAATTAATGCTTGTTTTGCTCTAATTTCCTAAAATATATTCAATTTTTTCTTATGATTTCCATTAATCCAATTATAGCTAATCGAGTCAGAGTCAGACGACACCGGCTCTAGTGTTTCGACAATTATTGAACGATTTTCGCGAACAAGTACTGCGAACTCGAGTTTCTCGGATCACATCAGTCGCAAAACACCGACTATTGATATCGTCGGAAGAGTTTTGAGTCCATTTGAGAAACTCGAACGAGAGTTGGACCACAAGGAGGCTCTCCAGGCCTTTGTCAATAAAGCCGCGTCTGTTCTGATGGCCGACGAAGACTTGAGACAAATAACTGAAGAATCTCTTTGTGATGTTAAAAGTTTTGACGTCAATATTGACAACTATTGCGAGACTTCGAGTCGGGATCTGTCGGACAAACAATTTGTTAATTTAAATGAAATTGTGTCTAACGTTCAAATCCTTGTTCCGCCCGAAGAGTTCTCCACTCAAATTGATTCGAATGAATCAGATTTTTTGATCAATTCATTAATCGATTTGTCAGAAGTAACAGAACCAACAAAAGAGTTATTGGACTCCGAGAAGTGTTTCGAAGAATTGGATTTATTTAGTTTGAAGTCGAAAGAAGATAACGATTCAATTGATAAGGAAATTGAATTAATTGATAAAATTTTGAATGAAGTCGAAAACGAACAGAAATCGCATCAAAATATGATCTTTGAATTGGAATTTGAAATTGAAAAAAAAGAGGATATTATCGAACCAGAGGTCACACTAAACCAATTGGATTCAGATCTGAATGACATCACTATTACTCTAATCGAACCGCCGATGAAAGACATTCAATGCGAAGAAAATGAAGTCGAAATTGAAGATATGATATCAAATAAAGACATAAAATCTGAATTTCAAAGTGATTTTGTAACCAATAGTGTCGAACAAAATAAAAAAATTGAAAACAATATCGAATTAGATGTGAAAAACAAAGATCTAATTGACATAAAAGAGGAAAATAAATCGAAATCAAACGCCAATAACATAAACGAAAACTTTAATGATTTTGATAATGAAATCGATTTGTTTGAAGACATCGATGACTTAAATCGAGAAATAGAAGCTCTCGAAGAGTTGGTTGAATACGAGATAAAATTGGAATCACTCAAAGAATCTCAAAACTCTAAATCTGTAACAAAGAGTGAATTGAAGTTTAATGGAAAGACTGATTCGAACGAAGAAATTAGTGACAAAAGTCGTGTTTTGAGCGACAATTCAGTGCATTCTTATAACAATAGTAACACAAATAACAGTAAATATTCGCCGCCTTTAGTCTCACTAATCCCGAGACGATTACCAACAGTGACGCCAAGAAAGTCGAAATCTTACGGTAATTTACCCGCACTTTATGCCGCGTATAAGACGCCGGATAAGAAGCCGAGTCTTATTCCACGACCCGTTTCGACCGTTAAGATTAATACTGTAATCAACAGTAAAACTGAATCTCCAAAACAAACCAATTCTCATAATTCAATTCGAGTGCAAAAATCAAAAACAAGAATATTGTCGGAACGGAAGAAAAATGAAGTTTTAAACAGTAATTCAATTAAGAATAAACGAACAGTTAATCAAAAACCTGAAAAATCTGTTCTAAAATGTAAATCTCTAATGGACTTAACGGCAGCATTTAGTTTGGGTAAGACTAATAAAAACATTTATTTTCTTTATTTCTATCAAAAATAAAACAGCAATAAAATTATCGCAATATTAATAGCAATTTAAATAAATAAATAACAAGCGTTATGCAAAAGGTGTCAATAGTATGAAAGTGAGGATGTACAATTGCATACTCGATGACGTGATCTTTTGTCGTATTTGATCTGATCTATAATTCAGATAAAGTGATTGAGCGTTAGTTTGACATTCTTTCGAGTCTTCAATACATAGATTAATTGATTGCGTTTTTAAAGTTTTATTCATATTATATGCGGAAAAATATACTATAGATTGAAAACCCAGAAGCGATTGAATAGTTTAATCATTAGTTGAATGCATTAAAGAATCGTTTTAAGTCATATCTATAGATAATACACAGAATATTAGATAAGATTGAATGCAATCAATGTAATTTCATAACTCTTTAAAAATTAAAGATAAAAATTCGACTGACAGTACAGTAGCTGTTTGTCTAAGTTTTTATTTATTACGAGTTGACACATGAGATCCTAATGTAGAGGAATGTTTAGTCGGAGTGCCAGCACTTGAGTCTGAGTCTGTACTCGCAATGCAATTCAGTGGCAAATATATCTGAATTTTTGCCCGGAGTCTGATTTTCATATATGCTTATCATTAATGTGAAACTGGTATAACGAGAATAGTTTTAGAAAAATCTTAACTCAACCACACCTTTTGGCAGAGATGGCAATGAATCTCTCTCTTTCTCTCTCTCTCTCTCTCTTTTGCTCTCTCTCGCTTGCTCTCTCTCTCTCTCCTGCTCTCTCTCCATTGCTCTCTCTCCTGCTCTCTCTCTCTCTCTCTCCCTTACTCTCTCTCTCTCTCTCTCCTCGCACTCACATATTGGCAGTGAGTTGTTGAGGAGTTGGTTGTCGACTCCGACTCAGCCTACTTTCACTTGAGCCGAACACAGAACACATACACATACTGTAAGACATAAGAGCAGAACCACTGGATCTGCATTGAGTGCATGCATTGTCTCGTTATTGTACATCGAGTGTATGACCTGACACTGCCGCCCCCCGCCAGTGTGTGCACCCCCGCTGCATCAAAACTAGTTTAATGGCAACCATACAAATCCTGTTGCACTTCGATTAAAGTCGATGTGATTCTCAAATCCGTTGAGAAATTTAAAGCGTTTAAATACAGTAAACTCCCATAAGTTAGTTTGCACTGACTAGACTGTATTTGTGATGACGGTGCTGGTGCTCAACATGTTGCTCAACCATGTTTCAATGTGGCTCTGATGCAGCTGAGGCTCAGGACAGCTCATTCGGCTTCAGATCTGCTTTTGATATTCATTTCGCATATAAGTCACTCGACGTCAAGCTTTGAAACAAAGTTTGAGTTAATTCAGAAATACAGTTCACTTTGAGTGTGTGTTCGGATTGTTTCACATAATCAAACAACTCTTCCAAACAATTTCCAAACTTTAATACCTGAAAACATTTGCATCGATGGGTAATTGAAATTATGTAAAAAAAGTTCAGCTATTTTCAAATTGCTTCCAATCCGTGAGTATTTCAATCTTAGATTCCTTACATTCCCTCAGCAATTGCAACACATTTTTTAATATAAACTTTAAAATTGTTTTACGCATTCAAATGATTGCTTTATTTAAAATTTTTTTATAATTTAATTTAATTAAACGTTTAAATAATTTTTTGTTAAATTTAAAATTTCATGAAGTCTTTTATTCAAACAAACAATGATAAATATCAGTAAATATTTCGATGCATAAACTCTGAGTTAAGACTTCTTTTTCATCTCCTTCTTCTCCTTCATCTCCTTCTTCTTCTTCTCCTTCCAGTCATGCCTTTGCCCTCACTTTCACGTCTGAAATATAAATTTTTGAAATAATGTTTTCTCAGCTCTTTTACTATAATTAGTATTTCTTTTCAGTTATTTTAAATTTAAATATTTTTTGAGTCGATAAGAGATTCACGTTTTGCCTATTTAACTAAAATAACTTCAAATACAATATGAGAATCGTTTGTATTTCAATTCGAGAATAATTTCCGAATGAATAAGAAAACGTCGGAATAAACGAGTTAATGAAAATTAATTATTTGATTAAGATAAAAAGTTTGAATTTTGATGGTTTTGTAGCTGTTTTAGATCTAAACTTTTGATAAAAATTGTGTTTTGAATATAAGAATTTTTAGAATACAGGCATCCATCTCTAAATAAATTTTCGAATAATCGTGTCTCGATAAGTTTTTTTATTAATTCTAGTCTTTGTTTTACATTAAGATTTTGCCGTTGATTAGAATATACTAATCGATTAAATTAATATTTTTGACCTCATATTATATCTTTTAATTATTAAAAAATATGTATTTCCTATTAATTGAAAAATAAATGTAAAAATTGTTTATTCTATGTATGTCTGCTTTACACAACAACAAAAATTTCTCTACCAGTTCTTTCAATCCTTATTTGAATTGCATGAATGCCTTAAATATTCTTAATATTTAACTTATTATAAAATTTGCATTCTAGTGCTTAACCGCTTAAAATAGGTCTTGAATTTACATAATATAGTGAAAGTCATTCGAAAATATTTAATATTTGTTTGGATTTAACAATGAATAGACATTCAGAAAAACACAATTCTTATCAGAAGTAATTTTCATTTTACAAATTGTTGATTCATATGATTTATTATGTTTAACATAACAATGTTAACAACTTTTATTCGTATCTTAAGCTCTATTTCTCACAGTTTTTCTTTTTGATTCTTACATTCAATTCTATTTCATTATTATTGAATTAAACATTAAATGTATTCAAATTTAATGTATAATCTCTTTAAACAATACTAACTCTTTGGTAATTTAGCGAATTAGTTTATAAAACAATTATATAATATAACATTTGGTAAATATGCAAACATTTCAATTTTTATTTGTGAAACTCGAATGACTTAGAAATTATTCAAAATTTTCAACAATTATTGCATTGTGTATTGAATGAAGATTTCAAGGAATTAGCCTTTTGTCAGATTTAGGCGATCGGCGATTGTCTAATATGTTGTGATTTCAATTGAATGAAACCCTTAAGCTTGAACTGAATCCTACTTTGAATGACAATTGAAATTTCATATTCTGTTTCGAACAAAATCTTATTGAGAAAAAAATTTTTATAAAAAAGATTTGTTAAAATTGATGCTAACCTTCACATTTGATAAGAATAATTGCATTTTTCCCAATAATTGCTGATTTTATTTGTTTCTCAGCGCTAGTGAATCGGAAAACATATTTATTTAATAGGTTTTCACTGAATTGAGTTTGAATTGAAAGAAGTGTTAAAATGCTTTCATGTTTTGCATGCATTCATGTCATGCTTTCTCGCTTTCAAAGTCAATATAACTCAACATATGGTCATTAATTAGGAATTAATTAACTTATTTGTCAATTAGCGAAGGCTATAGTACTAACGAAAGTAATAAATAATGATTTCAAATACTTTTAATAACTTTCTTTGCATTGTTTTCCAAAATAATTATTAAAGAATCGGGAAATTCGGTCGTTATCTCCGAACGCCAGAAATATTTTTGCAAAAATTTAAAAATAATTGCAAATAAAAACTCGTTTCCGAATCAAACAAATCATAAAAATATAATAATATTCAAAATGATGTGTAGAAAGTGATACGAATCCAGAACTGGGACTCAAATAGACTTAGTGTTGGCGCCGATGACCAGTTTGCAGTCAAAAGCTTTTCCTTAATATCATTCGTATTTTGAGCCAATTTTAAACATTAATCTGAATTGAATTCATGTCCTAAAGCTAATCTCAAGTCATTTTCGATGATAAGAACCAGAAAAATAAAGTCAAAATTTTTTATCTGTTATATAATTTGTTACATAATAATTTATAATAGAATTCATCTCTAAAAATTCTTAGCAAGGACAAGTGAAAAAATTTTCATTGTAAAAATTTCTTTAACTAAGCTGTAGAAGATTTGATTAATCAATGATTTTTAGATTAAGATATAAACAGACCCAAATAAAATAGTTCTTTAAATAACATTGTCTAATACTTTAAGTTTTAATTTTTTTAGGAATTAATTCTTAAATATTGATAGTTTAAAGGTTAAATTTAAGGCTAGTTTACATTATGAATGATTATTATTTTTTTAGATTTCATTAACAACTTTAATAGTTTGGTTCGTCCAGGTTAAAAAATTAATTTTAAAATATTTCTTGGATTAAATGCTTTAATTTAAAAAAATGTCTTGATGATTTTTATAACCCTATTTATTAATATATATATATATTTTAGCGTATAAATTTTATTATTTAGTGAATGACACTTTTTGTTTAGAAATGAGACACGTTAGCAATTTGTACTCATAAGTTTTTTTACATTTTATAAAATGAGTATATTTTGTAAAAAATTTTTAAAATTGGGCTAAAGTTCAAGAGCTTAACATTTCAATAATTTTCAAGATTAAGAAATGTGTCAAAACTTTTTGTCTATTTTTGGTATTCTCTGTAACTTTTGGTTAGTTTTGGTCAAATGATTTTTGCATAACTTCTCACATTTAAACAATGTTTTTGGCCGTTTGACTCTCTAATTGTTTTGAGTCAAAAGATTAATTTAAATGCAAATGATTAGAGAATTTAAATATGAGTTTTCGAGTCAACGACAATTGGGTTAATAGCAAAATATGAGATCTATTTCATAGTCATTGTTAACCTTAGGATAATCGTTAATAGTTTTAATAATGATTTTTGTGTAAATAATAAGACACTTGAATACTGTGATTATTACTATTAAGTAATTTAACTAAATATAATTGTTATTCAGATCAACCTATTATGCATTTAATGTGCAATTGTTAGCTTAAGTGTATTTAGAATATAAGTAAAGTTTTGTTTAGTTTCAAATTTAGTTCAGTTTAGGTACATAACGGAAATATAGCTGAAGAAGAAGAAGAGATCAGTGACTCAAGTACTGACTCTGGCTCTCGAGCCATCACAAGAACTTTTATGAATGATATATCAGTTATATTCGGTGTAAGTAATAGATAGAGTTTGAAGAAATAAAACCTGAATTCGATAGAAATGCTTAATAACTTTCATCTGATTAAATACATTATTGATCGCTCTCTCTATCTCTCTTCCAACGTCTTCTCACATCTCACAAAAACTTCTTCATCACTGCCTGTGCTCTCAACTGAAGTACAATTCTGTTTGCGTTTTAAATTTAAATCAGATTTTCATTTTTGGTTTTCATTTTTTGTTGTAGTAATAAATCACTTGAATGTAATCCTATGGTTCGTTCGGTTATCTTTAGCACTGAGTCTTGAGTCCCGGGTCTTGAGTCTCGAGTCTATAGTTTTTTAATGCGTTTCGATTTAGTTCTTTTAATTATTGAAAAAAAGTTAAAGAGAGTATCAATTATAGAAAGGAAAGCATTGCTCGCAATCATTATCTCAGATATAAGCGTTTGGAATAGTGTAGTGGCGCAGAGGCACAGGTGGATGACCTGATGTCATGTCCAACCCAGTTGGCGGCCAAACTATTTCAATGCTTCAATTTAGCAAAACTTGCCTCTAAACCAATGTCAAACTCTTGCCATTTATTGAGTTAACACAAAAACAATTTAATTAATCTCATCTCCAAGTCTTCAAGTTATCTTTAAATTTCTTTTGTTTAATACAATTCAATTGAGTTCTTTATCGGCTTAAGTGATGGTAAGACTTCAATTGTATCGTTAGTTACAAGTTATAAAAAGTAATTTTTATAATTATAACCAAAAACGAACGCAATCGACAAAAAAGCATTTAATTCAGAAGTGTTTCTATAATTGTTTGATAGCATGTGATGTTCAAATAAGCGCTCATTTATTTGTCTTCGTATGTCTTGTCGTGTGTTTGGGTTGTTTTGCGTACATTTGCCGGTCATTGATGACTCGGTCACAGTGTTTACACTTCAAACAATTTCAATTTCGGTTTACTTCCAAACTATTTCTCTATATCTCGAATGCGAGTTAAGTTAAGTCGAGTCGAGTCGATGTACTGTTTAATTCGTGAACAGAGTGTTCAGTCGCCAAATACTTCTGCCCCTCCTATGCAGACTCACAGACTTTTTTCACATATAATAATACTTTTTATTATAATATCTTTTCGAACCTATTCTTATACAATATTTTTATTTTATTTTAATAACTGACTCGAGTTTTGATTTTTTTTTCCTTACGTTTCTTTCTCACAAAGTCTTTCGAAACTGAAATTCCCGAAATTTTCTGACTCGAGCTCTAACATACACTCCAGAGCTCTAAAGTTCACGAATAAAATTCCAGAAAATGTGTGACTTTTAATGTTATGGTTTATATAAATGGATTTTTTTTTGTAAAAAAGTATATACAGTTGCAAAAAATTTTTGATTGATTTTTGGTTTAATAAAATATTTATATTAAATTGAATCAATTTTTTGTTGCTATTATTTGCGAAAAAACCCTATTTTTATTGTTAGTATATTTGATGGATTTGATGGCCAATGCACTCGCACTCACTTTCTCACTAATTCTCACTTTTATTGTATGAGAAAAAACTTATGAAAGGATAGGATTGTATTGAGTGTTCAGTTTTGGCGTCAATATTGTCCAAATATTCTTATTCTCAGGCAATCGCCATATTATTACAACCGATGCCGACATTCAGTTTATCTCATGAGAGGAAAAGTTTATCTTTTATTATAAGCCGAGAAAAACACTGAATTATAGAGTGATTTCACTCTTTACTAGATTTAGAAATATTTGCCCAAAGTTTGGCTGGAATTCCATTTGAGAACCTAATGAACTATTTTAATGCAAAAAACGATTCACTACAACATGTTTTCCTTCAATCCTAAGTCTCTCCAACTATTTCAACATAAAAACTGAATTTTTTCATTTAGCGAACTATCGGTTCGTTTTATGTCTGAAATTTCAAAAACTTCTGAAACAAATTGAAAGCGAATATATTCTAATAGTTGTGAAAGTGTTGTTCAATTGGGTTGAGTCAGCATTTTTGCTCTTTTCGCAAATATTTGGTTTTGCTCTTATAGTCACCATTTGATCCAAAGATTTACTTTTGAATGAATGCTGTGAAACGAACTGAACTAAAGAAGTGAAACATTGAACTAAAAAATGTTTGCTTTGAATGCTTTGCTTTGTTTGGAAAATATTAATTGAGAAGACATGAGGTGTGAGTTGAGAAGCATTGGATGTTTCGTATATTAAATAACGTAAGAATTGATTATAATTTATAAATCATTTATTTTTATCAAAATTTAAATTTTATTCAAAACTCCTTTTTTGTTTGGGTTTACGCTTTAATTGAAATGTTTTTCAAATTTGTTTTTTTTTTGTTAAATTATAAAATTTTATTAATTTCATGAGAATAATAGCCATATTAGCGGAAGTCATAAAACGCTATTTTTATTTATTGATAATTTTAATGCGAATACAACTGTTTTCACATTTGTTTTAAATTTAAATTAATAAATAACTCAGTTTTGTCCTCAATTTGTCAAAGTGTTGAAAGAAGAGCTGTGAAACTGTTTGTTTGGTTTAGAATTTAATTGTATTCATAATAATTGAAATATCGTATTCATAAAGAATAAAGAGTTCGGTTGAGTAGTGGACAGCAGTTTGAATATAAGGACTGTTTGTATTATATTCGTCGACTCGTGCGTGAAATCGATTGGAAATATAATCAGTGCAGAGGTGTGTCCTTTCATTGTATTTCCATATATTTTTCATAAAAATTCGTTTCACGAATCCACCAATTCTTCATCAAAACCCACAAAATCTTATTTTTCATATTGGGCTCAAACAGTCGACAAACTCTTATTAATCAAATCATTATTGGAACAAAAGTTAAGATTGAGATTAAAAGAATTAATTTTCGAAACTTTAAAAAACAAATAAAATAAAAGAATAAATAATTTTTTAGAGAAATTAATTATTAGCAGACTTATAGAGATTGAATAATTATATATAATTTTTGAGATTAATTATTTAGAATTAAGTTTCTCCAAATTTAATAAATTATAAAAATTATTTTTTTTGTTATTTGATTTGACAAACATTTTTAATATTAAAATATATGCAAATTTTACGCAATTTTTCAATATATGACGTTTTAATACATTTTTTCTTAATGAGGATTAGACTGAAATTTGAATAAAAGTTTGTCCAGACTAGACTTGACTAAATTCCTATTTTTATATAATTTGTTATTTAAAAGATTATTAGGAATATCCTGAAACTGACAGTTTACACAAAAGTTCTTTTGAAAATCAGGTCACAAATAGATGAAGACATTAATCGATAAATAGACATAACATGTCTTTAGTTAACATTACATTTCAAAGACATTTCAAGCAATAAATAATAAGTTAAATGTGATTATTTGAATAAATAATTGTTTGAGAATTCCATTACTCAATTTGGGCAATGATTTTAACTAAAATTAATTATTTGATCATTTCTTTGATTGTTTAAATTTTTTATGTATTTGTTGTACTTTTGTGATAGAATTTAAAAAGTAATGAATTAATACATTAAAAGCAAATCTATTGAAAATTAACTAAAAGAATGTTTTTATTATTAATTAAATCATAAATAGGTGAACCAAACATGAAATTCCAATTATCGATTGACACACTTATTCATGTTTAACAAAAATATTTTCTCCACTGAAACAAACCCAAAAAATATAACTTTTATTGTATTTGTAGTTAACCATTGATAAAATGATGAAAACTTAATTAATACTTTCTGTCAACAAATGTTGTTAAATATAATGAAATGTTAAGAAAAAAAATTAATTAATTGATTAATAGATAATGTATAACATGAATGAAGAGAACTTGCAGTTAAGATCTAACTTAATTCCGACGATAAAAACATTAAAAATCTCATTAATTTTACTTTATTTTATTATTCTTTGTAAAAGCGTTTTTATATTTATGTTTATATTTTTTACTCTAAATTACAGCAAGAGATTAATGAAAGTAAAGATTATTTTTTTTTAGAATAATAATATCTTTTTATTATTTTGTTTTATAGTTCGTCTATAATATAGATTTATTGTAAGATTTCATTTATTCATTCATTCTTATACCGAATAGAAGGCATAGAATAAGACCTAATACGTCCTAATATCGGATACACAGTTGGGTTTCTCTTTCTTTTCTGAATTTATTTTTAAAGTCCATTACTTTGAAGTTTACTTCAATACTATCGATACCGAATCAATGTGAAGGTAAGGTATTTGAATCTCTTGTAATTACATCCTATTGAGTAACGCCCTATTCATAGCCAACTTAAGGTCCCATAAAAGCTAATAAGTTTTTTGAAGTCGTCTTTCTTTTCAATCACTAATAATGCAACAATCGATTCAAACAAATTAAAATCGAATTTATTTCTGTTATTATTTGGACTTTTGTACAAATAAAGTCGAAGTAATTAAATTCAAAATTTATTATAAAGTATCATTTCCTTTAAAATGACATTGTCACTAATCGGACGTTTAAGTATCCGGGTTCATAACTAACTCATATTTAGTTGTTTTATTAATTTAATTTTATAATAGCACTATTGTGCAAAAAATAATTATCTAATTAACTTATTTTACCTAGTTAACTTTTATAGCTATTCATATAATATATGGCAACTATATTTCAAATGTATTTTAAACTAATAACGAATTCCGAGCCCTTCCAGTTATGCTATTCGTGATTAGCTTTTGTTTTTATAGTTAAATACTTTTTTGGGAAATGAATGGAAAAAAATTAGAATTAATAACTAAAAAATAATTATATTGTAAAAACGAAACCCGATTTTTATTTACACTATTTTTTAGTAGTAATAAATGATTTTTAATGAACTATTTAATTAACAGTTTATTAGTTTCTAAATCTAAATTATTTTGACATAATTTGATATTTACTAATTTTTGTAAATTATCAGAACATAAATTAGTGTTTTGGAGATACATTAGATTAAAATTTCTTATTATGACTTTGAGTCTAACAATAGATTTATTGTATTTTGACGATCGGTTGAAGTATAGCGAAACCACTTTTACTAAAATCAATTTTAACTGTATTTCAAATGAACTTTTAATCGATCAATACTACTGTAGTTTAAAATAAAATCCGAATTTCATCGCAAATTTGATTTGAATTGAAATTAATTAAATTCTTTTTTATAGTTAGGTTTGGGTTTATCTAGAATTTAGGAATCGATAAAAATATCAATTATGTTGGGCTCAAAATATTATTGAAAATACCTGTAATTGCAATATAGAATACTATACAATATACTGTATTTAATGTTTAAGATAAGAGCTGTAATTGTTAGACACCTTTAGTTTGGTTGCAAACACTGCCCAACAGTTGACCTCTTATTGCAATAACAGTCAGATTTGGCGATAATTCTATTTATTGCAACTCATGGCAAAGCAAAAAGCGATTGGGGGCTGGAAGTGATGTTATGCCTGATTAGAGTCTCTATTATGTAATTTCCGAAACAAATACCATCTCTCGTATGATGTGCTCCAAAATGGTTGGTCGGGTCAATGATCTGACAGTAGGAACAAATGTGTTCATTGCTTACAGTTAGTGCCGTACCATATGATGGCATAATTTACATCACTTTCATAGCACTTACAACATAGGGTGTGTCGGCAATGAAGTGTCCTTTCCTTCTGGGCCCAGAGAATCAATCAATGCGGCCAACGCTTACCCAAACCGAGTATTGTTTCCAAATATCAATTAAGACTACTTCTCGAGAACAACTCATTCCTCAAAACAGTCTTTTGATAATCTTTTCTATAAAATAATATTGAATTTCTTTATTTATTAAAAAAAACATTTATTTTATTTTTTAATAATATTATTAATATTCATAAAGATTTCGAATTCATTTACTTGTTTTGCATTTAATAGCGATAATTGCATTTTGAGTGATATTTAAATAATTGTTATTTTGCAGCTATCAGTGCTCAAGGAGTGGGAGTTTTTGGCGCTTGAGTTACCGATCTTTTTCGAAACATAATTCCTCTTATGTACTGCACTTTACATTCATTTAATTTATTCTCAAATTTCAAATACTGTTTCTTCGAAACACATTTAATTTATTGCTAAAACAAAAAAAAAACAGAATTAGAATTGAATTAAAAATTTAAAGCAATAAAAAAAAATTTCAGACATTTCTTTTTTGCGCTTTTAGAATAATTTCATATAATTTCGTTTGATTTGTGAAGTCTTATAATAGTGTTTGATATATTCATTTATTATATTAAATTTATTGCAGCATGTTACACCTTTATGCTTTTTTTTGTACAACTTCTAAAAGATTTTATTTTATTACCTTGCTAGTTTATACATAAAAAATATTTAAAGTTATTTCTAAATTTAAATAATATAATTAGAATGAGAGGAGAGAGTGGATGGGAAAATATTTAAAGAGTTAATTGAAATTTTTAAGATTTCAATTGGAATGGTTGACTGAACGGAAACGTTTAACATTCCTCATGTCGTCCCGACTATTGCCGGCACTGCTGGCAGTGTTGTTCAGTCAAACTAATTCATTAAATTGATATTTGATTGCAAAATGTTTTTTAATACCGACTTGTAGTCTAACTGATGATATGTATTGACGCCCACTATTGTTCCCTTAATTATAATGTACTCTCGAGTTATCATTAACTAAGATCTTCATAATCGGAGTTATGCTCAACACCTATAATGTTATTCTAATTATTAATATTTATACTTTAGTTCTTATAAAGCAATACACCTAACGCTCAATTTGTAGTTATGTTTAGTATAAAATATTCGAATGTATTGATATTTAAAGGAATGCAATTGAAACTAATTCGATATCGAATTAATTGCTGTAAAAGTGGTTTGAAGTAGACTTTAGAGTAATACTGTACGAACTTGTTACTTGTTACTTGCTAGCTGACTTGCATTTACGAGTGTCTCCACTCAACTGTTATTAAAGTCCATCTAATG
>JAQFXP010002314.1:0-15584 GCA_034693685.1 Belba bartosi
AAATGCCTTTAAACGAGAATTTATTGTTCACTAAAACAAATCTTACTTTTATTCACTCTTTATCTGCAATTTCGGGTTTTTTTTTGTTATACTTAAACACAAATAAATGAATGAATGAATAAAATCAATAAAATATCTCTCAATTGAATGAATGATTTGAATAGAAGTTCATTGAAACACAGCTTATCTTCGTTTTTGTGTCCACAACCACTCATTGTCTTTGTTCTTCTGTTCTGTTCCATCCAGACCTAGTCCTGAATGATTGATCTGTTTTTGGTAACCAATTGTTTGAAACAATTGATTACTTAAATTAATTTTAAACAAAATAAAGCTTTTTATCCGCAAATAAAATACAAAACAGTTAATTGACAGCAATTTTATTATATCTTTTTCATTACAATTCAATTAAATTGATTTTAAAACAGTTATGAACTTAAAAATTATGTACAAAAAAATCAATAATAATATCAATAATTAATAAAAATTATTCAAATAATTACTTTAAAAAATCTAAAAACTATAAGATTTCAACTGATTTTAATTCTTATTTCACACATATCTTATTTAATTAATACTTTTTTGTTTTAAATAATTTATTTATAAATTTCTTTCTCAACACAATTCACTATTTGAATACAGTTTTTATTTCATTGTTTGTAATTATAATTTCAAACTTATTGAAAAGTTTTAGTGTTTTTATTGTCTTAATTAATACAATTAATAATTAGTTGAAAAATGTGTATAAGAATTATCCAAAGAGATGATGAGATGTCGAGCAATGGCAGTGAGATCTTGTTCTCTGGTATTTCAGAACTGACAATAAAAATCAACAAATTTTATGATTATTTCCTATCTATTCACTAATGAATCTTTAGTTTCAAATTAAAAAATTGTTTTTTAAATAAGTTTTTTATATTTTCTTATGAAATAAATAGTAATAAATTTGTAAACGTTTTGTGGTATTGACTAAGTATTTGTCTCAAAGTTTTTTCACATTTCATGAGACAATTGATGAGCAATTAATTGGTTTTTCAATAGAAAAAAATTAACTGTAAATTGTAATAACAAATCAGATTTTGTTCACATAATTAATAATAAGTTATATAACAATTAAATCAATAATAATTAGCACATAATTGACGGTTATTATGAACTCCTAATCAATTTGTAAACTATGGTTAAGCTATTGATTCGCATTTATTAAGTGTTTGTTCGCCAGTAATAGCTATTTTGATTGCGTGTCCATTCGAGTGGCCATTGGTTACAGTCAGTTGACTCCCGTAGGGACTGTTGTTCTCGTCGGTGACGGTCGACACCAATGACTCTAACGCGCGATAAAGGAATAGGAAGTCGTCCTGAGATCGCCATATCCCAGGCCTTCGTAAGTGGTAGAGCTTTGCGTACATATAGACATCGACGCAGTCTTCGAAGTTGAGCTGTTTGTACAAAGTGGTCAGACAGCAGAATGTGGCCGACTCTGTGCCCCCGAACCTGTTCACAGTCACAGTCACACAATTCAGATTCAGTTCAATTCAATTCAGTTTATATATCATACGAATCAATACGACATACCGATCCATGACAATGACGGGCCCGTTAGGCATCTCGACATACCAGTCCTGGACCACTTTGACGAGATCGAACACATTGGTGAGGGGCTGTCGCTCCGGCCAATCGGAACAGTGCACTATTCGACAGCAAAGCTCGTAGTCGTCTTGAGTGGACTGAAGCATGAAGTCCCGGGTCGTGATGAAGCCCCCGCCCTCTTGCACTATACGCGACTCATCCGTCATCTTGACTTTGAACGAGCCGTAGTCGCACTCGTCATCCCTGTCCGGCCAGAACTGGGGGAACTCCTTCTCGTCGATGACTGAGGACAGGCAGACAATGGTCTGTGAGTTGTGGTCCCAAACCATTTGCCAGAAGTCGGAAATCGTGTCCCACACCGGGTGTTGCGTTATTATGAACTCCCGGAGCCGATTGAATCCGGGAAGGAATGTTGCGTTTATGTAATCAGAGCCGTCAGTGCCGGGAGTTTTCGGAATTATGTGCACTCTATGGGCTTCGAGTGGAATCAGATTAAGCGATCGGTTCTTCAATTTGTTGCACGGCTTCAGAGCCGACACTACATTAAAGTCTTTCGCCTAAAGGGTTGCAATCAATACGACATTAGAACCAATTAAAGCAAACCTTTAATTGATTTTCGAACAAACCTTAAATTGAGTCACGAGTCGGAACTGTCGCTCCAATAGCGGCCAGTGATGGCTCTTATCGTAACTGACATTACTGGAGCCGTCGCCACCGGTTTGTAGTGTTTGGATGTACTTCAAGAGATGACTCGACGGCACTTCCGTGTCTCCCGACTCGATGGCCTCCTGTAGAGCGTCGTGAATGAAGATGTATTGCTCTTCCGTCTGAACCAAATAATTTCTTTGTTGTCGAATATGTTTGAGGAAACCAAACACATTGATCGACTGCCTGTGCTTTATCTGGCGCTGCATCGCATCCAACACTATGTAAGTGCCGGTTCGGCCGACACCCGCCGAACAGTGAACTATAATGGGTCCGCCGTTTGGCGGGTTAGCTGCCGATGACTTGCGTACGTATGAGAGCACTGGAAGCGGGTGGTCGGGAACGCCGTGATCCGGCCAATTGGTGTAGTGGTACTGATAGACTGTGCGCTCTGAGCCGTGTTTCTGTCATTAAATTAGATTTGCATTAGATTTGATGTGAAAACCAATTGAGTAACCAATCGATTGATACCTTTTTGACTTTGAGATTCCTAACGTTGAAAGTCCTCAGAGTATATGTGGCCATAACTACCTCTTGCAAGAGTCGTACCTGTATTATGCCATACGTTTCCATTCCCTCTTTCGGCCAATACATGTCACACTTCCGCTAAAACAGAGATTAGACTAATTAGTTCTAAAGACTATTAATCTGTAGATTATTTGTTTAATTAAAAAACAAATCCAAATAAAATCCAAATTTGAACTCAATTTCTCTTTTCATTTGTAAAACAAAAATCTGAAGAATTGTAAGAAAAGACATCGAATTTGAAAGTTTGAAGAAATATAGAGATAGACATAGATTTAGTGATAGATAGAGATTGAGTTTACTTACGGAGTCGTCCAGTTCTGAATGATAGCTATGAGAGTAGTGGTGCGACGCATGCTATAGAAGATAATGATAGAGATATTGATAATAGAGACAGACATGCATTCAATTAAGTCGTTTGATTGACCAATAAATTAAGATCACATTAATAACAGATAGAGATTTAGAGTGAGATTTAAGCACTTGTTCGCATAAACAGCACTACTCCTGAGTGTTTGAAAGGAATTTTTAGTTGCAATTTGCAGTTGGTTTGCCTTTTCTAATAAACAAATTAAATAAATGTTGTTTTGGTTTTGTATATAATTGACAGCAATTTTTATGTGCTTTTGCAGAGTTTGCAACTAAAAGCAGTTAATAGTAAATATTGGAAACAAAGTAAGAATCAAATCAAAAGTTAATATTTAGTGTCGAATAAATGCATAAATAAATTCGAGTTTCTGACTTAAGTAGCAGAAGCTCTCGGATTCGGGAAAGGAATGGTTGGTTGCAATTGAAGAAATGGATCACTTACTCGACCCCTTTCCATCAGATTAGTGATCATTACTATTATGCAAACGCGTTGTTCCCAAATCATACGCCAGTAGTCATCGAAAGTGGATGGAAGTGGTCCTTGAGTTCCGATATAGGCCTGGGATTTGCCGTAGCCCTGAAGCCATCGAATTGTTAGTTTTCGAAACCGAAACACAGAAAAGGGTACAAACAATACATACATCGATATAATTGGCATTAATATAATCGATTCCATTCTTCTTCTGAGTATTAAGAGGTTTGAGAACAACCCTCGTGTGATCATAGGCCACAATATTGACGTATCTATTCTTGTTCTTATTCTCGGAGAGCTGTGAGTGTTGACACGAGAGGTCTAAGTCAGTCGCCTGTTGTATGGACTCGTATTCGCGGGAAAAGCCGAGGTCTCCGTCTGCGTGCAGGTCCTGTACGTGCTTTGACCACTGGCACACCGGTATGGATGCGTATTCCGAGTCGTCGAACACTTCGGACAGTTGGGGCGATCCGCCTCTGGTGGCAGAGGGCGGGTCGTCCAAGTAGTAATAAGCGGCCTGGAAGTACTTGCGCCACAGTATGAACGATAGAATGGCCAGAATTAAGGCAAATGACGCGCAGACGACGCCTGCGATCATCGACGCGGGAAGTGTTGGCTCGATGTACGGCGAAGACACGAAACCTATTCCATTGTTAAGAGTAATGTAAGTCAAAAGTGATCTTAAATTTTGAATATCAATACTCTATTCATACAGAAAATGCAAACAAAAGCCAAAAGAAACCAAAAGTAAAAGTTTGTTAAAAATGTAATTTTAGTATTCGCTTACATTACGAAAGTATTTGACTACACATTAAGAGTATATCTAAAGCTCTGGTGCTTTGTCTTAGTAGGAGAGAAGTTAGTGGAAATCGGAAAGTGATAAACTTACTGATGCACTTACTCTGGAGGATAACCTTCCGAGGCTCACTAAATTCACCCCGGTATAGTTTGGCATGTTCGGTTATGCTGCGGGTGGCACCTTGCACCTTTACTTCATACAACGTTCCTTTCGTCAGATTCGTTATGAATGCCTTTAAAAGTTAATTCAGAATTAGTTTAAATTTCAATTAAAAACACAAACAATTAGTTTGATATCGAATTAAGTGCTCACATAGTGGTCATATCGAGAGTTGACTCCACCCCCCGGAACGGCCACCTCTTCGAACTCACTGTCACTCTTGTGCTCCGATCGATAATATATGAAGAAATAATCGATTGAATTGTAAAAAACTGCTGGTCTTTCCCAATAGACGTGCAGAGCATCACTGGTCGATTCACAGGTCAGGTTCACAATTAAGGGAGCGCTCGGACCGGTCACATCGGTCCGGAACTCAATTGTTTTGCTGGATTCGCCTTCGGTTTTGTACGTATATGCCTTCATCCAAATCTTGTATTGAGTGAATGGTTCTAAAAATAAATTGTTTCGAAACTAAATTAAAATCTAAAAAACATAATTCGATAGCTATTTCCAAAGTGTCAAAAGTTTAATATATTTAGAAAAAATTCTATCATAATATGAAAACCTCCCGCAGAGACACGAGACTCTCAGACTCTGGAGATGTTTTTTTGCAAACTATTCAGAAAAAAACGCTTTCTATTGGCATAAACTTCCTAAGGAATCAGTAATGTGACTGAATCGACATTCGTGAACTCAAATTGAATAATAAAGGTCAAAGGTTGTGCAAGGTTTGGCCAATTCAATTTAAATTGCAATGGTTGCGCCCATACATGCCATGTTTATAAACAAGGGTCGGAATTAGTCATAAAAATATATTCGGAATCGTGTGTTGAATAATATACCGAATTTGTAATTATAGCATAAAATCAATGCTAACAATGCGTATAATTGAGAACTCGTTAATTAAAATCAAAGAATTCTATATATTCTATGCATTTATTTCGGATTATTCTGCAATTTGTTGGACTTAGGGTTTTGATGTCTTTTTATGTTTAAATCTCTCTATTTTTATATCTTACTTATATTAAATTTTATGTCAATCACTATATTTAGGATTAAATGCTCGTCTCATACGTTGGGCAAAAGTATTCCTGTTATTTAATCCGAACTAAAAGTTCTTTTAAATAATTAAAGTAATAAATTATGTATTAAAAAATTTGGCCAAATTCTAAAAACAGATTAGAAATCGAGATTTTTATTCGAAGCACAAAAAAAGCCAAATAAATAATTAATTAAACGATGAAATTACGAGAAAAAAAATATATAAATAAATAAATTGTTTTTCATAAAGTGAAACATAATCGTGAAATCGTAGCTATGGCTGTCAAGTGAGATATGGTAGGGCTGGAGGTGCTATGACATATCAATTAAGATTGGGTGCAATTATTCTTACTTAAATGATTAATCGTGAAGTCCATAGTGTACTGCTGGGGGTTCACCACTTTCTTCACTTCAGTCAGATTTGCGCCGATATTCAAGACGTAAATCCGATAACCCATTAGCCGACCATTCGGTGCCTTCGGCTCTGTCCACTGCAGCCGTGCCATTGTGTTAGTCACCCGTAATAGAGTGACATTTCGCGGTGGACTCGAAACTAGTTTTGAATTATAAACAAAATTAATTAGCAATTATATACACTATTTAATTAATATTCAGTGCATTACTAGTGTTGCAAAAATATATATTAAACTATATTTCGAATGTTTTTTAATAATTAATGAGATTTAATGATTGTCTGCGACTAATACGCTATTTATTACAAAAAATGCATTAATTATATATATTTTTGTTGCATAGATATCGAAACCATAGGTCGAAATCATTAATTTTTTCTGTTTTGTTCCCTAATCTCACGTGAGTTTCATTCGTGTCATTAGTCTCTAATTTTAGACTAAATGATAATAAGTTAAACAAAATTAAGTTTATTGTAATTTGTGCTCTGCTTTGTGCGAGAAATGGCTAAAAGTCTGTGTTTAACCTAAAAATTAATACAATTAGATGGGAATAAATGTGCGATAATTGGTGTGAATGAGCACTAAAATGCATATCTCATAACATAATTAATTAATTAGTGAAGAAAAAAGCGTTAAAAAGCATTGACTCACTTCCTTCATCGGTTGTGGCGGTGATGGCAGAGGCCGGGCCCTCACCGGCCGGATTGAAAATTTGCAGAGATATCATGTATTCAGTAAACGGCTCCAAATTTTTCAATGTATATGACTGTCGGAGAGCAAGATTAAGGCAAATAATTAGGTAAATAAAGAACGGATTTCTTTGTTGTGATTGCATGTGTATGTGTATTATGCATATGTGTGTATGGGTTAGCTCACTCGCAAGTCTGGGTCTCTCAATGTAATCTCCCTCTCAATGCCAAGTGTAGGTCCATGTTTACGATACTTGATTCTATAGCCGAGAAACTCGCCATGAATTGTGTTCCTGTTAGGTGGTGCCCACTGCACCCGGATTGTAGAACTGCTCGTATTTGATGCTGAGATCACTGACGGCTTTCCATCTGGAACTGCATTATATAATCCAATGTAATGTTAATGCAATGTAATGCAAATGTTATATATTTGTTATATTGCACTGTATATACTGTATATTATGTACAGTATTATAATGCTTATACTGCTTATATGTTAGATTATTCTGTATTGTGATATATGTCGTACAATTGTATAATATATTCTGTTATCAATGTATTATTGAATTCTATTCAATATTTTGAGTTTACTTTTGATGTGATTTGCAATTCTAGACTTATTTCCTTTTGACAATAATATAGTAATAATAAATTATTTAATTGCATTTCTATTTCTTATTTTTGAAACACTTCGACAAAGAGTTAAAATTAAATAATTGAATTAATGCGAAAGAATGAGAACAAGAAAACACTTTTAATTTATATATATTTGTGAAATATGAGACCTGAGTAGAGATAAAAGAATTATTTGAAATAATTAAATGAGTCGTCGGCTCAGAAATATTGATGAGTTTTTAAGTGAGTTTTAGCTTAAATTAAATAATTATTTATTCATCGGTTTGCCATATCTGGGCCTCTTATGACAGCCGCAGCGCTTAAGACAATAATTTGTGCAATACTTAGGTTATGCAGAACTGTATTACTGGTGAAAAGTTGCAAAAACGTTAATAATTTCCGTTTTCTTCACTAGAGTTGGCTATTGGGCCGACAAATGAAGAGCAGAATTAGGTGAACATTAATAACAATCATAACGACACCGGAATTGCGCTCTAAACACATCATAGAGTCGTAACTGGCATCGTATTAAGGGTTAGGGGGAGGGGAGGGAGAGGGTGGTTGATATAGGGGGTATGGGCTCGCAATTGCCTAATGTCCAGAAGGCTTTTCGTAGATTTTAGAGCCTTTTTCAATGCTTTTAACAATAATTATTTGAACTATGAATGTGTGGCATAACTACGATATATGCAAATAAAAACTTCAAATGTCTATCGCTTTAAGGCATTTGCTATTCCGGTGCTGAAGAAAAAATAATTGATTTCTCTTTTATTTTAGGAAACGGTTTATACAAATTTGAATAAATAATACTTAAATTCGCTTAAAAAGCACGAATATAGTGAATATTAGAGAATAAAAGTATGAAATATATGATATTTTTGTCAGTTTTTTCTATTGTATAAACTCATTGAATAAGAACTAAGTTATTCAGACGTTTATTGTAATTATGTCGAAAAAGTAAAACTAAATTCGATTTTTTCATATTTTTGAAATTTTATAATTTAAAATAATTGCTTACTTTCTCTCAGTGTGACCATATAATATGACTCTTTGCCTGGCTGACTTGTGCCGATCGCGTTTACGGCCAGAATCCGAAACGAATAGACAGTAAACGGTTGCAGTTTGTCGACGAAATAACTAGTTTTGTTGTCCAGAGTCGCGATTCCATTGTATGAATCCCATTCACCGTTTTCGCCGACTCTATAATTTGTAAATTAATATTCAGTTAATTAAAAATATTTCTAATTTATTAATTTTAAAATGTGTTTAAATTTTATTATAAAATCAATTATTTTCGTTTCTCGCTTGAAATGAATATTGAAATTTTCATTTTTGAAATAAAAATTAGCATATTATCAATGTTTTGATTTTGATTAAATTGGATCTTATTTTATCGAATAATGTCAAAAAATTTCAAAATAAAAATTGAGCTGATTTTCGGCTGATTTTTTGTTTTGAAAAGTAAATATTATAAATAAATATAGTTTTGCATCGAATCAGAATCGCAGCGTTTTTTCGAAGTAGTGTTGAAATCAATAATTTAAATCTCAGTCAAATCGAGAATTTGATCGAAATCTTTATATATATTTCATTTTTTGCGTAAATTATTTACTAAACGTTGATATCAATAGTTTGAAAATTAGATTCCAAGTGCCGGAGTGCTCGCAGTTATCGAAACAAATTTAATTTATATTAAATATATCAGTTATACTGTCACTCAAATACTGCAATTTGTAGATATATTGCTCTTTAGAAATAAAATTCAAATGTTTTTTGACTCAAAATTGACATATAATAGCAATACACAACACGAAACGTTTGAATTTAAAATTATTATACAAAATATATATGAATTTTACAAAAATGTTTATCTGATTATAAATTCAGAGGATAGGGAGCGACCAGTAATGAGAAAAAATTGAAAAATTCATAACTAATTCCGTATAACTTATTGCAAAGTTTATTATTTGACATATTCAGCAAAATTTGTGTAAATAAAAGCTGTATTTATCATAAAATCTAGTTTTTTTTAAGAAATGAAATTGAAATTTTTGTTGAGTAGAACAAAAAATTTTGATTTATATATGAATTTGCAATTTTATTATATATAAAATATTTGACTCAATAAACTTTTAAGATTAAGTGAACTATAAAAGAAAAAAACCAATTCCTTCATTGACTCATATATTAGTACCGCAATAAAATATATACATTTTTTCAATAAAAAAAATTTAACTTGTGAGTTTTAGATCAATTCAAATTAATTCACAAAAAGCTGAATAACTAGAATTTTAAAATATTTTTATAGTTTATTCAAAATATATCTAAATTAACTCAAAAAACGCTTATATTATCAATCATTTTAATAAATAAATCTCTAATAATAGCGGATAGTTTTCAAAACACATTTGACTAACAAATAAGTCATCAATTCTATTATTTTTTTAATTTAAAGCAAAATCTATCAAGCTATAATTGAATGCCAACTCCGGACTCATTAATCACGTATTGAGTGCGCGAGAGATGAGAGCATTATATCATTGAATGCAAACGACTGTCGAATTGAGAGAACAACCGAACAAACAGATTGTATAAGAGTTGTCGATAAGAATAGGAAATATATAATAAAACCAAATGAAAAATCTATCGGATCAGAAATTTATTGAATTCCAAATCAGGCGTAATGCCTGAGCTCTGTCGCAAAAATGAATGAATGGAATCTTCAAAAACATGGATACCATTCCTGTTCGCCAAGTGTATATACAAAAGAATTTTTTAAATACCATTTATTATATATATATATATATTCTGTTGAAAACAATTTAATTTCTGACTAATTGTAATTTAAGAAAGGGATTTGTTTGGATTATTAAATTACAAAATTCGTAACTAGCAAGGATTAAATAAAATTGTAATTTCAATACAAAAATTATAGTTAATATTTTTGGTGAAAAATTTTTGAGCAAATCCTAAATAACAGGCTCTCATATAACACACACAAATATATATATAGTATAAGAGAATATAAGAGACATTTATCGATCTCATCCATGGATACAAACGGCATCGCTTTCTCCAATAGTGATGCAGAGATGGCTTTATTTTGCTCTCAATTCTGTTCATTACTGAAAGTATAAAATCTAAGGCTAGAAAACTCAGCACTGAATCCGACTCTCAGTTTGATTTCAGGTTTTTTTTTCGCTCTCTCTCTTCTCGTCAGAACAAGATATAAATATTGAGTTTAATGGCAATGACGTCAATCTATTCAGTCTGATTGCCGATCTAAAAGGTATAAAAATAAATTTTTCGAATTGTATACAATTTAAGTAAAACTTTTATTAGGCGAACAGTTTTTATAATCATTGAAACCTTTTTATTTAATCGCAAATCTCAGACTCAATATAACTCAATCGATAGCTAATATTATTCAGTAAATGAATTTAAATAACTTATCAAAAACATTAAACCCTTTTCGTGTGTTTCAGAGCTTTAATTTATGACATTTTGATTTGATTGTAAATCGCTTTAATGAGTTAAATGTTTAATGACTTAAGTTTTTTTGCTTTTGAAATATTGTTAAATTTAAACATTTCTATTTTCTAAAGTCATATAATATAATAATAGTAATGATTTTTTATGATAAATGAATTTTCTTTCAATACTTGCTTGCTGGCAAAAAAGGGTAGTTAGAGAAAAAGTGTATTAAGAGTTTGGAATAAGTTTTTGATAAAGTGTATGTCAGAAGTTACAAAAATCAAAGAGATTCTTGGTGAAAAGATTATACCGGAAATAGAAAAATGTGCAAAAATGTAAAAACAATTTAATCAAACTGTTTATTGGATTGCACTGTATGTACAATATGTGCCAAACGATGTATTGATACCAAATCTAGATTATCTATCTTAACATCAATTAGTAGTTACGAATAGTTTCGAAATGAAAGGCTTACTAATCGCTAAATTATAAACAAAAATCTATTAAATAAATCAGTTAAAAAAATAACTAAATAACTGTCACTTGAAATCAAATTTTGTAATTATAAAATGGGAATAAAATGTCAAAAATTTAGAAAAACAAACAAAAAGAAAAATAACTTTGAGAAAAAAGTATTTAAAAAATTGAAATTTTTTTTAGCAAAAAGATATTAAGTTTATCATTTGATCGATAATTTTGAAAAATAGATTTGGGCTGGAATTTAGAGCAAATAAAATTGATATCAAGTTTAGTTGCAATCATATACTTTGTAGAGCCCTATGTTATTGCTGTGGATTTGAGAGAAGCTATACAATTGTTACTCAATGCACAAAATGTAAACTCTTTTTAGCTTTGAATGTATTCTAAGCCTACTTTACCGAACGGTAATACCAAATGGAATAAAATAATCTATTTTTCTTCGGCTCAATATATCACTATAGAAACAGCACATCCTTAATGAGAAGAGCTATCACTTCGACATAAGTATACAATAAATTAATGAAATAAAAGAATTTTCTGATACCGACATCACTGTTAAGACTTTTATAGTAACCATAACTTCCTTATATTTTAATAATTTTATTTAATAACAATAAAGTCAATGATTAATTATTTTTCTCAAATAATTAATTATTTTTCTCAAATAATTAATTATTTTTTAGTCTTTTTTGAATCTCGA
This sequence comes from Belba bartosi, assembly GCA_034693685.1. Lineage (NCBI taxonomy): Eukaryota > Metazoa > Arthropoda > Arachnida > Sarcoptiformes > Damaeidae > Belba > Belba bartosi. The sequence continues at coordinate 12,029 of JAQFXP010002314.1, forward strand.
GCTAAAATAAATGCACTTTTTATGTGACACTAAAGATTATAATAGCCATAAAAGAGTTGCTATTGGTTTTGAATTAAGTTTTCACATAAAATCTTTTTCAAAAAAGACTTTTCTTAAGATTTTTATAAATAGACTTTTTGTTATGAATTAAGACCAGTTCAGGAAAATAAAAATGTGATGAATATTGTTGTCTTTTTTGCTTTATGTAAAATATAAAAGTTTAAGTTTAATACAATTTAATTGAAACGACTAAAAAATCGAATTTTTTATTAGTTTGATGCAAGTTTGTATTTTAAAATTTTTAAAACATGTTTTTCAAAAATTTTCATTATAATTTACGCGTGTCATAATTTGTGATGAGTGTGCTAGCTAACAATTTATGACAAACTAAATTAAACCCTATTTATCACACACATATTTACAGTTATTCAATTAAAAGAAAAGAATTAACCAAAATATTAAAACAAAGTTCAGTGCATACCCTCATTGAAAATCAGCTTATGCTGTAATGAACGGCCTGGGTAAACATTAATAAATTCAATTCAATTCAATCTGCTAAAATAAGACTACGGTTTATGAAATTTTTGACAAAATTAAAAGAAATTAACTTAAATTGATATAAGTCTAAATTCAGTTAAATTAAATAACTTTAGTCTAAATTGAATTAAATTACAAAATTGTAACAAAAATGCTGTCATTTTACTCCCAAACTCAATCAAATTTGCCTAGCCCTTTTGCTATATATTTGAAAAAGCTAATTTTAAAAACATACAGTAAGTAAGTCTGTCTGCATAAGACAATTCGGTTGAATCTAATTTAAAAGAAATAAATTTAATTATCTTTTTCGCTAAACCTTAACCAAATGTTAAGATTGAGTGTCAGTTAAGAGAACACAAAGAGTGGAATCGTTTTTGATCTAAGAATTAATTTACGTCTCATTTGAAACCATTAATTTTGATTATTGATGCAAAAATTGGATTAATTTTAAATAAAAAACGCATAAAAATAATAAAAAGTAAAAAATCAAATAATAAATCAAGTGATTAAAAAAAGTAGTGACCGAATAAAAAGTAAACCGGTTTAATTAATCAAATAATTGAATAATAGAGCATGGTAATAATGACAGACCTGGTATGTATGATGTAGTTGAGAACTGGCGAGTGATGAGTGTCGAAACTGGGAGCCCACGAAAGATTTACAGAGCGTGATGTAAATCCCATTAGCAAGGGCTTTCCTGGAGGATCCGGCACATCTAAAAAATACAAAATTAATTGACATTTTAGTTTTTGATCTAGCTTCGATATTCTATTACAACTATGATGAGCGCTTTATAATTAAAAGTTCACTTTCAACCAAATTTTCAATTAATAATTAATTTTAAATGTTTTTCCAAAAGTGATATATGAATCAGAGTTAACCAAAATATCCTCGTAACTTTACAAATTTAGCAAATATCACCCTAGCATGTTGGTCTGGAAAATAATTACATGTTCATATTAATTTTCTAAATATAGATTTTTACTTTCTAAATTTAATTTTTTAAATTAGTGCTAAATTCAGTTTAAATCCAGCTAAATTAAACAAATTTAATCTAAATCCGGTTTAAATTCAGTTAAATTGGGTAAAATTTCATCATATATAAATAAGTTTTTTGAGCGTTTTTGAAACATGCCCCTGATCCCCCTAAATGGGCTGACCTTCTCGATCCCTGGTTTGAAGTGATGAGCAAAATGTGCAGTTTGTGTTGAATTTGGTTTTGATTTTTGATTCTTTCCTTTTATACTTAATGATCCGTTTTGTTGAATATTGAAAAAGATATAAAATTAAATTGTTTTGACTTTTACTTTTTATTTTATTTCCGAAATTTATTTGTTGGACTCATTTTATGTCGAGTTCATGATTTAAAGTAATTTGAACCGGACTCTAGATTTTGTGCACAACACTATTTACAATTTTAAATTTAATTGCTAGCTAGTTTACAAATCAAAAATGTATTTCGAATGCAAAGTTAAAATTTCAAATGCAAAAACAAGCATCACGATTATTTTAGTTAACTCTAGTTTCGTTGAATTATTTTTGTTTATTGCCAAGACAAATTTTCCGAATAAACTTAATTGCAACATTTTTCTAAAATAGTGCAATATATACTGTATTTTGTTTAAAAAAGCAGAGTTAAAAATTTCAAATCGATTTAAACAAAAACAAAAGTATATAAAAAATGATTATTTTGAAAATGAAGTAAATTTTAGACTAAAATCAAGCGATTGTCGTACATAATAGGGCCAGTAATTAGAATTTCGTGACTTACTATCAAACAGACAGACAGTATAGGCGAACACTCGTTGGCATCAGTTGTTGGTCTCCTAGTGTCGAGCGCAACGGACAGGTATTGATAAGACATTGAATTCCTATTTTAAGCTAAAACTAATGCTTAAATTAGACCAAAGCCTAATCAATGCCTATCAATCTGAGCCCAAGGAGTCTAAGGCTCAGCTGATCACGACTTTGAAGGAACGGAACTAATAGTCACGAATAAATAGCGTACGCTTTCGCTCCAAAACCGCTATAATTGTTATGTCGTTTATGGAAAGGTTCGGAAAGTTCGGAGAGGGGAGGTCAGGGTGGAACACTCTAAATTTAGTAAGATTAGGTTTGTTATTTTTTATTTTTAAATTATAAATTTAGTTTAATTGGATTTAAATTGTATTTAATATAATTTTAGTTAATCTAATTTGGCATAAATTATGAAAAATTAGTCAAACTCATATGCAATTAACTGATTAGCTGACAAAGTTATATATATTTTTTAATGTAATAAATAATTTATAAAAAAATCTTTTGAAATTCAAATAAAATTTTTGATTCAAATGTTTGATTTATTCGGAAAATTGATTGAAAATCATATAAATATTAATCTTTTTCTTCTGCTCTAAATAGCAAAAAATATTATTAAATAAAATAACATTTATACTAGAAATTTAATTTTTAAATGTTTTATCTAGATGAAAACATAAAATTGAGTTTAAAATTTAAATCAGTTACTATGAAAGGGAAAATATATTTGAATTTAACATAAAATGCAGAGTTTGGAGTAGCTTTAATGAAAATGTCTTTTTAGATAATGTATATCTGAGTAACAAATTCACGAAATCTAATGTATTTTTAGAAAAATTTTGCTAAAAAGAACAGAATATTATGTATTTTATTAATATATGGAAGAATTTAATGCAAAATAGATTAACAATCAGTAAAGACGTCATCAAATATAGTAAAATAAAAATTATAATAATAACTCATTCGTATAATTATTGTTAGAAAGAGTTGAATGAATTATATATCAGGGATTGAGAAGGTCGGCCGATCCAGGGGGATCAGGGTGGGGATTTTCCCCAAAATTTTGGCCAAAAACCTAGGGGTGGATCAGGGTGGGGATTTTCCCCAAAATTTTGACCAAAAACCTAGGAGGAGGATCAGGGTAAAGATTTTTCCAAAAACGCTCAAAAAACCTATATATTTATAATAAAATTTTGCCTAATTTAACTGGATTTAAACTAAA